>CAEFZX010030336.1:0-113677 GCA_903066825.1 Alfaro cultratus | reverse complement strand
CTCTCTGTTTATACATAACCCCTTATAGTATATACATACACAGTTTTGTAGACCTGTAAATAAATATTTATATCCTGCATAGCACTTCTGGATAGATGCAAACTACATTTTGTTGCTTTGTACTTGTGACAGTGCAATGACAATAAAGTTGAATTCTATTCTATTCTATTCTAAATAACAGCTTCTTATAATAGACAGCTTTTCTACAGTTTGCTAACAGACATATGTGGCAAAAGCTATAACTGGCTTCAACATTTAATGAAATAAAGAAATGAGTCTAACTCTGCAGGACCTCAGAGTTGGCCTGTCAGTGTTGACTACAATCCAATCAAGTTCGGAGCTGAACATTTTATATTGATGTGTTTCCATCTGTAAAGCAGTCTTTAGACTAAATCATATTTCACTGGGAATGTGACATGACTTGGTTTAATCGTGACAATTCTTATAACAGGCTGCAACATTCCTTTTGAAAGACATTTTACATGGAAATTTTACAATAACAATCAGAGTACACTCTTTGTCTGCTTAACCTTTTTTCTTTATTCATGAAGTAAAAGAGGTCAGTCACCCCAGAGTCTTTCACTCTTGTGACAAATTTGAAATGCTAACCACATTATTTTTTCCAAGACCTGAACACATGACAAAAGCTTAAAGAAGCTCCCAAAAGGAAATGATAAACAAAAAAAAATCCTTCATTAACTCAACAATCCCACAATACTTATGGCACTCATATGAAGTAGTCTAATATTTGGAGAGAAGCCCCCAAATGGCAGACGACAGTCCGCTGAGATGTTCACAGGAACGCAATTAATTCTACGAGAGGAATAATACTGTGTCATCTCTTTAAAATAGCATTTTAAAGAGATATTCAAATCGAGCTAATACACAGCAATGTGTTGGTAATCCAGGTTGACTCAAATCATCAAATAAATTAGTTTGCAAAACTGAGATCTACTTACAATGTGACAGTGAGACTTACCTTGCTAAAATTTATGAAGTTACATTCACAGGCTTCTACTGATCACATCAGGATATTGTAATATGGCAACACAAAGTGGGGAATAATAGTTAAGTGAAGGGAAATTGAAGTAAGGTTTTAAAAAACCCCATGAAAGACACTTTTCCCCACAGCATGATGCTGCAACCACCATGTTTCACAGTGGGGATAGGGTGATGAGCATGTTGTGCAGAGTCACATTCTAATTACTAATTATATTTCTTTTGAAGGCAGTTAGCTGCACTGTGATTTTTTTGTTTATTTAAAAGTGGCTGAATACATATTTACAATGCATTTTTAATAATTTTATTTGCAAAAAGAAATTGACAACCAAGAAAAAAATGATAAAATTTCTACTTGACTTTTATTTGACTTTATTTGAGTCTATCGAATAAAATCTCAGTGAACCACAGACATAATGGATGTGAACAGTTTTGGAAAGCAGAGCAGACTTCCTTTTTCATTCAGCTCAGCTGCTTTTCAGAGGTTTCCATGACCTTCCAGACTAAGATGGAAAAGAGGTCAAACAAAAAACCGAGGCCAAGGGAAACATCCCAACTCTTCCAGCCAAACCAAAATTTCATGATGCATTTTTTCTTTCCCAGCGATGTTTTTTCCAAACGCAATAAAACTAGACACATTTTTGCTTAATTACTATCTTAACTTGAAGCACAAGTCAAAGCAAACACAACAAAGGCAGCAAAAATAATCCACACACCTTGTCTGCCAAATATTTTAGTAGCCTCTTCATCACCGCCATTACAGTTGAGGGGACGGGAAGAAAACTTTCTAAACTCCATCTGGAGTCACTGTAGGCAGCACTTTCTCCAAGTGCTGGCAGAGTTTACTGTCATTCTGCTTTTTAAATTATGAACATTCGTCTGCCATCTTCTTGCAAACTGCCATCTTGTGCATTAAGACTGGAAAGAGAGCGATGGATATGTATGCATATTTATATACAGTCAGAAAAAGAGATATAGTTGAAAGATTTAGACAGGAAGGAAGAGGAGGAAGAATGTGAGAGCAAAGCCAGGATGGATGCCAAGAGGACGACAAAGAACCTTGTAACTGACAAGATCCTGTGCATCTTTCTAATGAATGAATGGATGAATGAATGAATGTGCAGATAGATGGAATTTTTTTTTATAGAGCACTAAAAATCTTGTTTGCAAATAAAGGCAGGGCAATTGATATCTAGAATTTTTCAACATTGTACATATATATTGTATATTTTTAAACTGTAAATTCAAACAATAAAATAAATAAATTAATTATTGCAAAATACTGTATGTCACTGCGTAAGCTAAAATATTAATTTGGTGTTTTAAAGCCACTTTCTTCCTATTTTGCTTAGATTGAACTTCAACAGGTCATTTTCACCACAAAAGTAATTTTTTTTTATGTAGTTCTTATCATTGATGATATCAAAAGTACTTTAAGGTAACTGCTACATGAGATAAAAACACTGAGTTGGTTTTCCAGATGACTATCAGTAAAGGAAATGAGTTTGAGTCATTTGAATAGCGGATTTCCTTTACTTCCTAGCAGCCAAGATTTATGTAATATATTAAAGTAATAAGTCTCAATTATTTCTTTTTTTCAATCATAAAAATTTGCACAGTTAAGATTTCAAAGTTGATCTTTGGTGACTTTGTTATGAACAGCTTGCTGCAAAAAAATATTTGTTGGTATTTTCTTTGTTAGTATCAGTACAAAATGCCGTAAATGACAGTTTGTCAGACAGAAAATTATATTTTAGGATCAACAGAGACTCTTAAAGAACTATAAGCTAAAACATTTTGCATTGAGCAGATCAGCTGAAAGCTGATGGATTCCTCTGTGTGATTTCTCAGTCAGGTTTGTGCTGAATTGTTTCCTATTTCCAAAAGACATGCACACACAGTACAACCTGCTGTCACTGCAATGCTGAAGAAAAGCACAGACAGTGAGTGACAACGGAGCAAAGTTCCAAAGAAGAACCTTTTATGGTTCTCTGTAGTTATAGTTAAGTTTTTTTTACCCTTATGATTTACATTTAAGGGCTGCACCATCCACAACAAATGACTGGTGTAAGTTAACTTAGTTAAAAACAAACATGTTACTTATCTAATAACTTAAGTTCAAATCTTTTATTTTGGAGGTTTTCAGCTCTGTCACCAAACCTGAACACCCATTAAAGACCAACAGGCAGATCTGCTTCAGTTTCCACTGGACTGATGCATTTTTTCAGCAGACTCCACCCTGTGCCAGTCAGCATCTAGATGCATCATGTGCAGAAGTGTATTTGTTAATGTGTTACATTATACATTCAATCTGTTTTAGCTCACTCTTTTAAGCCAAACTGTAATAAATATAACTTTTATATTTGAAAATGTAAATAAAGGAAGAAAAGGCGGTATATAACGTTTGCAGAGGACTACATGGTGTGATCAAGTGGTTGGTGATGCTGCATGACTTGGCTAAATATAATTCACTTGTTATGGATGCCATAATTGAATTTAATGTGTCCGTTGGTAACACTGTTGTTTATCAGAATGCTTCTTTGATATTAGCTCCTCAGCACTGCAGAAATGCCCACAAGCAACACTAAAAAGTGCAACGAAATAACTGAGGTGTACATCAAAAAAATACAAACGTGGTCAATTTTTAATGTACCACCATTTGATGTAGTGCACTGTGTGCGGAAGCTCCCTTGCAGAAAAGTAGCATTGAATATTAATGAGGGAATAATACTGCTCACATAGAACTGGCCAGAAAAGTCGTGTTGAGACCATTCCCTTATATTCAAAGAAAGAGAATAAAGCCCCTATAAATTATTCTCAGAACAGAGCACAGGTATGACACAGATTTTGAACTCGACGACACGGCCCTTAAAACTGGCCATACTCAGCAGTTGTGTCCGGATGTGTAATTGTGTGTGCAGGAGTAAAATCATTCATGTCAAAACAAGGTTAAAATACACACAAACAAACAAACAAAGCTCTGCCAAAACCCTCCACATCTCTGCTCAATTTTCCCATGGAGATTTGCGTGTTTTCAACATTTTAGTATACATTTTTAATGGGCTGCTCTCTCTCGGGGGTCATGAAATATTTAGGAAACGCAGAATACAGTGTCACAGCTGTCAACTACAGTGAATTAAGAAAGAAAAATGCTTGGGTCACAATTACAGGAGTATGAAATGAAACAGAAAGGAGTGTTTCTCAAATTAATTTAAAATAGCTGAAGCAAACCAGGCTTCACTCCTCATCCAATAACAACTTAACATTTCTTTTGGCTACTGCTCCCAGTGCTGTCCAGGGCAACTACGTTTAATTCCCTCATTAAACCCTGCATCACCGCAAAGCAATCTGAATAAATGAATGCTCGAGGATGCTTCCGCCAATCCCGAATGAATAACGCTAAATTTGAGACAAGCCCTTTGGCTTTTTTCAAGCAACAGAGCAGCCGTGCAAACGTAAGCCATACCGCTCCACCCTTAACGTTTTAATTCTAGCATCTCTTGTTTTCTACTTAGAGCAGTTTCCAAAAAGATGAGGCAGAAATCCTTGGCAGCTCTGGTCGTCATCCAAGAACTTCTTGGCTAGTTTCAGAGCAGAAAACACAAATGAAACTTTTATTTTTCACAAATAAACTTGGAGTTTAAAACATTCTTCTTGTTTAAACAGAAGTTGATGTAAAGTTTAACGAACACAAAGTTAAATTTAAAAGTATGTGATTATTGACATGAAATTTGCATAGGCTGTTAGTTAAAACCCAGGAAATCCACACATATGAAGAAATCAACACAAATAAATAAATTATTTCTACAGAAATAATTACATCAAAGATGAATGACAAAGAATAAGTTTAATCATAAGGTTGCAAACTTTTTAGGAACTCTTTGCTTTTACACATTATGTCATGCTCATTATGGAAAACCTTTGCAGTGAAAATCGTTTTCATAGTCATCATTATTTAACTGGCTGACAATAATTTGCCCCTACAGGAAGGACTGCTTTCTAACTACTGACAGGTTTCAGATTTTCTTAGCTCTCAGCACCTTTTTACATTCATTTACTCATTTTATCACTCATTCATCTTCATTATGCAACTTAATTTCTGAAATAATTTGTGTTGATTTATTTGTAGTTGTGGTTGAATTGGGTTATTAATGAGATTTGCTTATAAATTTGATGTCAATTGGAACATTAGAGTTATAAAAACATAAATGTGCTCAATAGTTTTTGTTCCCCGCAGTGGCAGTCTGAAAGGAAGGTTTTTGGTCTTGGATTCCAGACACAAAAATACTGAATCATGCTTATGATTTCTGATTGAACAGGACTGGTGTGGCTATTGTCAGTTTTCTAACATGCAGAAACAACTGCTAGCCATTTTGTCACTCCATCATTTTGTATTTTTGCAATTTTGCTTGTATAGTACCCATTTTTCTGTTTATGAAAAGTCATCCTTGTTCAATAGACATTTTGTTTTGATTATACTCTACAAAACCTCTAAAATATTGTACTCTTGAATTTGATTATATGTTAGGCTTTGTGTTTATCAATTCCCAAACAGATAAACTGATAACTAGAAACATGTGGGCAAAATATATATTAGTGAAAAACAAATTAGTGAAGAGTCAAATTAGCCAAGGGTGGTTTGAGATATTAGCAAGTCCTGTTGACTGTAAACAAGCCCACCGCAGCTTCTCTGGAATACCAGAGCAATTGTGTTTTGCTTTCCAACTCAAAGTCTCCATTGTGGTTGTACTTTAAAGCCATTAACTGTTGCATTGCAGCCTTTGTTTTGTTCTCAACAAAACAATAAAATGCAGCCACTGAAACCCAGTGCTGAGTAACAACAACTTTACAAATAAAATCAATATGATAAAGACTATTTGTAGAGGGGTGGGGGCAATTAATGCAATGTCCAATGAGCAGGCACCTTCTCTACTGCCATGGCGACCACAATTTATTGCCTGCTACAGGGACGCATCACAAATAGGTAATAACATTCATCTCACTGAGGATGAGTGGAACTGCTTTATCTTCACCAGAGAGTTATGTGCGGTCGTAGCCTTGCTCAGAGGTTAACTACATAAACAAGGATCAGCATCAAACTGGACGGCTATGGAGCTCTGAGACAATGCAAGTCTGCCAGGGAAAGCTGTGCTTCCTAAGATAAGTTTTAAGTTAATCTAATATGTTACTGAAAGCAGTTTTATAAAAACTCTAATTACCCGAGTCTAATGAAAATCAGGTTGCATCATGTGGGCTTCAGTGTTTTTGCACAGACTTAGGCTTTAAGATATTTCCTGCCTAACTGCTACAATGCCAAGAATGTGTCTTCTAATTTTATAGAAACTCAGCACTAAATGGCAAAAATATCAATACTTTGACTAATGGCTGTGTGATGTTTTTTTACAAGTTGCAAAAACAAAGGCTGTCAGCAGGGTCAAACTGAACTTGGATCTGAAGCTCAGTGGGCTAAATATCCCAGTGGCGCATCAAGGGCATTTCGAGGCAGTTAGACAGGTCGTGTTAAACTTCTGCAACCTGATCAGCCTTTATTTTCACCCTGCAGTCCGACAAAAGTAATTACTTTTTTATGAAATTGTCAGGAATAACAGGAACCCCATGGAGAAAATGAAAAAAAATAAAAAAATGCCAAAAGCCTCAAGTCGTACATTTAAATTTGTCAAAATTCCAACAGGCGTATGAGAGAAATTAACGCAGACTACCGTCAAGCTGGTTTGTACAAATATTAGTCAGTCTCAAAGGAGATTGATGACTGACAAGACAAGCAAGACTGTCACACTGCAAAGGGAACAAAGCAGCATTTTCAGAATACCCCTTCTTGGGATCTAGTTAAAGCAAATAGGAGAAAGGAAGACACCTTAAAATAAACTTCCCATAGAGGATTTACCAAGATGGACAGAAGACTGACAGCTACGAGTTCTACCAAAAGGCAGAAAGAAGAAAAGGCTGTCTTTGACTAAAAATCCTACTTAATTCTGAAAGCGTTTTATGAGACACATAGACACACATACCTTTCATTTTTCTTCCTGCTTGAGTTGATATTAAAATATGCCTGACACACAGCTGCAGGGTTTATTTTAAGCCCGCATTAAAAAGTTTCAAAGTCCAAATTGAGATGACAGTTCGTCTGTCAGTGTGCGGCGCGGCGAAAGCCGAGCTGTTGTGGCGTTTGCGTGACCCACCTAGAACGGTGACGGTCGCCCGGGCCGTGCGGACCGGCATGGTGAAGATGGAGCAGGTGTACTCGCCCTCATCAGACAGCTGCACGTCGGAGATGTTGATGGAAAGCTCCGTGGGAGTCGAGCGGTGCAGCTGGATGCGGTTATCTCTCAGGGCTGAGGATAAGGAGAGCAAGATATCAATAATTACAAATGTGACTTATGAATTGCTAAGGAAGATTTAAGAGATGTTATGTGAGCATTTCTTTTGTTGGATAGGGTGTTTTAGTCTGTAGATGTTCAGCGTTTTTTTCCCAAAATGTCAAATTAATCAGTTGGTTGTTTTTTTTTCTTGTATAAAACAGAATATTTCATTACATGGGCTGAGAAGAGTTCAAAAGCAACCAAAACAGTTAAGACTGAACAACCTTTTAAAAAGAAACACGATGTGAAGCAGAACAGTGAGTCTTGTAGCTCTTTTAAACACCCGAGAGAGTTTGCTGACCTGACTCCCAGAGGACACAGCATTCTGCAGCCTTCAACTGAAGTCAGCAAACTCTCAGTCCCCCCATTTCAGCAAAGAACAACTAACAGATTATGTTTACAAGACCTGAGAGGTCGATCAGAAATTTATTAAGCAGAGATGCCTAAACAAGACCTGAATTTAAAGCGTTAGAGGCTTGAGAGAAATGGCCATCTCACAGAATTGGTTCAGATTTTTTTTAGTGTTTTTTTAATCAGTTCAAAGTAAATTCTTGTTCAAGCAGAAATAAGCAAACATGAATCATCTTGTTTTACTGTTCAAAAGTTAAACAGAAAATTAATATTTTTGCAATGTTGGGCAAAACTTTCTATCAATTTTCTGTACCTGCATTTTATTGCACAATCCATATGTGCAACAGCCATAATCAAACAAATTAACTCAACTAGTGTTTTCCATGAGCAACTCAATGAAGACATTTAGAGAATTACTTTGAAAAGGAGGATTTAAAGGGCTCAAACTATCCTGATTCTCTGGATCTCATACCTGCTGCAGGTTTTACTTTGCGTTTACTTTGAAAGTTTAAGTTTTGACCTTTGTTGAACTGTAGCATACACAGTTTCACCCAAGCGGGCTGTCACACATTTATTTTGTAAATGTCACCACCCTGAAAAGCCGTACATGTCACTGCTACTGAATCTACTGAAGTGCTTCTCAAATGTCAATGTAATGATTCAGTGATACTACCTGCTATGCAGACACTCTGTCTGCACTGACGAAGTTGAACTTACTTTATGACACTGAAAGGCTTAAACAGCTTCATCTGAACTACTTGCTAATTATTTGACCACAACAGTCCACTGAACTGTAATCTCTATTTTTCCTGTCCTGATGGCGTAAAACACGGTGCTCTAGAGTATCATACAGTAGGTAACACAGATACATAGATGTGACATATCATGTTTTACTAAATGCTCTTCAAGTTTAGATTCACGTTTTTAGATACACTGCCGTACATGACAGCAGCTTCAAAGCAGAAAAAACTTGTTGAGGATAAAACAGATGTGGGATTCTTCTAAATAGTGCACTAATACATGTTTTATTTTAGCGACAGATGTTTTTGTGCGGCTGCCAGATTGTTTAAAGTGCAGGCTGTTGCGGCCTGCTGTCAATCTGCTTCATTAACATCAACGCCAGTCTGCCGTCTTACCATGACCTTTTAAAGAAAATAAAAACAGAAACATCTATCAGTCATGTGTTTTGTGCAAACATTCAGAGTATTAAAAGTCATGTTTGGTTGTGGCAGAGCTCAAAACAAAAATGCTACAAGTACAGACAATAGGAAAAGTTGGTTTATTTTAATTTTTATGTTTTTTTGGTAAAGTCTGTATTACAGTTCACATTTAGCAGCTTGGTGGAAAATGGAATATAAATTGGTGGAATGTTATTATCAATGTTGTAAAAGATATGTAAGGCAAAACAGCAACAATAGAAGCATAATGAACTGTTAAAAATCAGTATGGTACATTTTAAATGTACACACAAAACATTTGGAATGTTTGGATCAATAGGAGAGCATTTTCAAAATAAATCTCTCTTTGGTACATGTCACATCTCAAATAAAGGTGATTACATCATCTCTTGTCATCATAAATAAATACATTAAAAAAATAAATTAGAAAATACAATCTTGAAATTATGTTACACCGACAGGAGATCCTTCTAATAATGAAGAGAACATGAAAAAACAGAGCGGAGACTGGTGAAATTGGTGAAATAAAGGAGCAAGAGAAGAAGAACATGGAAACATGAGGTTTCAAATATTGCAAAAACGGGGCCAGGCAGATGAGAAGGAAATAGAACTCAGCTAAGGTAGGAAGGATGATGTAAAACCACAGGATGAAAAGCAGTAGCAGGAAGGAAGGATTAAGAATATGGGAAATGGAAATTAGAATGAGATTTGAAGGAAGGAGGTAAAAATGTATGGAGGGAGTGGAAATGAAGAAGGAGGGAAGATACCAGCTGGAGGAAGTAAGGAAAGAAACAAGCCTGGTTTCTAGTGAGAATGATAACTGTTAAAAGGAAAGTAAGTTAAAGGGTGCACAGAATTTCAATCAAAAGTGAATGACATAATAGTGATGAAGAGTAGAAACAGAGAGGCTCAGGTGTTTAGAGCAGAAAAATGATGTAAGAGAGAAAGAGGAGGAGGAGCGATGTAGACGAGGTGAGAGCGGCAAAAAATAGCAAAGATGTAAGCTGGGCACGCGGCATAGGAAGACAAAAAGACTGAAAAAAAAGATGCAAATTGAGAATGAGACGAGAGAAAGTGTGTGAAAGCAAACAGAGGAATCATAAATAGCAAGGAGGATA
Organism: Alfaro cultratus; assembly: GCA_903066825.1. Classification (NCBI taxonomy): domain Eukaryota; kingdom Metazoa; phylum Chordata; class Actinopteri; order Cyprinodontiformes; family Poeciliidae; genus Alfaro; species Alfaro cultratus. The sequence goes on along the minus strand of CAEFZX010030336.1, from coordinate 103,651 downwards.
AGGAAGAAACCACGAGGGAAGAGTGGCGGCAGCAGGGGAACAAACGAAAGACATAAATGGCTTTGTCATCAATGAGAAATCCTGCCATGAAAGAGGGAAAGAGCACAAACGACTGAGATAGATGATGATGATGATGATGATGATGATGATGATGAAATGCTACGAAATAACGGCTCGTTTCCGTGATAGCATTGACCTCTGCTGTGTTTGCGCCATGTGATTGTCGCCTGTCTTCTCACCTGCCTGTCTCTATCTGCAGAGGATGTTCTACCTGTCTGACTTCCTGCATCAGTAAAGCTTACAGTTCATATTTCGTCACCATTGTACTGAGAACTTTTACAAAACAATGCCTGAGAGAGCAAATCATGTTCAGGCAGGGAATAATCTCATGAATATTGCTCCTCATTCAAAGTTATCATGCAAGAACATATTGCATCAACAAAGATTTGCACTTAATAGTGAACACGTTAGCTGGCTTTATTGAATATTTAATGGATACAATTATAGGTCATAAGTTAGGCTTTTGTGATATTTCCTTTTCATTTATGAAGAAAAAAGCTCAATGTAAGCATAAAAGTTAGTCGTATTTCTGCCTTCATCTCAACCAACATAAATCTAATTTCAAAAACCAAAAACGCAATTCAGAGGATGCTTAAAATAAATCTTTGATTTTCAGGAATAAAATGATTATGTCTGACAGAATGTGATAAGCTATGTTGCAGCAAAGTACAGAAATAAATAGAAAGCCTTTCAAATATATCCTCATAAAATGGACTGAACATGCTTTAAACTTTGAAACATTCCCCTGCAGTGTAACCTTTAATATACGACTTCATGGTCAGGGTTTCCTCTTTTAAAGACATGATCCATTCCACCTAACATCTTTTTTCCGCTTTTATGAGAATGCAGATTTAATGCGTTGTAACATTTATGTATTTAATTAGTCTGATGTCATTGTTTTGGTCCTTACTCCTGGCCTCGGCAGCCTACATATGACAACAGCATCATAAAACTTACAGAATTCTGTTGCTTATGGTTTTGCTGTGCTGCTTAAAGATCATCAGTGGCCTCCATCTTGTCTCCCCTCTGATATCCTCCATCCTCCATACTGTTTCCCAAGGGTAACGTATGAACACAGACTTTGCAGAAACTACTGGATGCTATATACATGCCAAAAAAAATCCCAAAGTCTTTTTTGTCATAAAATTACAAGTGTAAATGTGTGGAGTTTCCTAAACACTGCAGGAACTGTAACTGAAGCGCTGCTTTGATCCAAAAAGGCTACGATGAGTTTCCCAGCAGCAAACGCTTCAGGAGGAAATGTTTGTAAAAATCACTTTGTGCCTCTTGTACACATGGTGGAGGATCTGTGGTGCTGAGGGCTGGTTCCTCTTTGAAGGCCCTTGGGATGCTTTTTTGGGGCGCATGACAAAATACCAGATGTTACATTTAAAATAGCTGGTTGCTCTGACTGAAAACTGAAAATGGGTTGTCACCAAGTGTCTCAGCAGGATAATTGTTTAACACATATGACCAAATCAACACAAAAATAGTTCAAAAAACATAAACTCAATCTTTGTCATAGTTGTCTATGACAACGTCTAATAAAAAACCAATGGGTTGAGCTGAAAGGAAGAGGAAGTAAGAGAGCATCCCTGCACTAACAGCAGAGATGCCAATAAGTTTGACCAAGAAAGTTGAAAGACCTCCCCAACCAACACGGAATAAATTTACTTCTAAAAATGTTTCACATATGTCTAAAACCCGATTTAGAGACGAGACAGGAATTTACAGTTAGCAAAAATAAAGAAATTCTGCTCATGTGAGGAAATGAAACCAAGATTTCCACTCAAATGTGTTCAATGTTAAATGAAGCCGCATTCTGTGTCTAATAATCATTTGTTTTCTTTTTAATCTCTGAGCTGAATGTTTTTAATGGTTGTAAATTAAGCTGAGGTTATGCTGAGTTATTTCTCTAGGTTTACGCTGAAACACTGACCACTTTTCCAACATTCACCCTTTATAATCATTTCTGTCTAATTAAACAGAAATGATGAACAGAGCTGAATGTTTTAATGCTGCTGCTGTAAACAATGCTGGACCTACTGAGAAGTGGATGAAGGCTGTTTGTACATGTTCAGACTGTAAATACAGCATTATCAGTAAATGTTTTTATCTCAACAGGAACTATTGCACATTTTGCATCTTGTTTCATGTTCAGCTGTTTGCGTTCTTATTTGAAATGAGTTAAAAGAATGAAACAGACAAGTATTCAGGACTAATTAAGGGAAACATCATTATGGAACATTTCTCACTGGATGATGAGGCGCATCCCTAGATGTATTTGTTATTATTTATTTATTCATTCATTTATTTCAGAATGTTTTTTTAACACAAAGAAAACAAGTACCAAGTGTCACAATAACACATTTAGCTGGAAGATAAATTGTACCAGTAATCATCTTGATAAACAATAATATGTTTTGAGACAATTTTCCATTAGTATTGTATATTGATAATGGTGTAATAGTACAAGTTTGCCCTCTTAGTGATCAATAAACATTAATTTTGCAAAAGACTCTTAAACACTGGAGCATACATTAAATGTCCAAAAATAAAACCCAACAACCAAAATCATATATAATATGGATTATCATGTCACTAAATACAAAATTCATTAGAATAAAAATTATTGAACTTATTTTAATTTGTGATGTGATTAATTGATTGATTGCTTATTGTGACAGTCTTAGTAACCAGTAGGACAAGAGAAATCATGTGCATACATAACCAAGAAGAAAATAATAAGCTAATAAGTTATTTATTTAAACCTTTATCTTGATTTGATGTTCCAAAATCAGCTCTGTTGATTATTTGTAAATCAGAAATATGAGGTAATATGAGGAAACACATGGACACGTGATTGATATGTAATCAAACTGTCACTGCAATGTTTTGCTTCCTATCTGTCTTTCTGCCATTATTGTTTATTTGATATCTTATGGTGGAGCTATATTTGTGTTTGCTCATATCTTTTCTGTCTCTTCATGAGTGTTCAGCTGTCGTTTGCTCCCTCTTGCGAACTCACAGACACACCTTTGTTCCTCTTGGTATATTTTCAGTTATTTTATCCACCACTACTTTATCTTCATGCCTTATCGCCACGCAAGGTCATAACATTAGTCTTCATGAGCTCCCCACTTTGGGTGGGTTTGTGAGGCATACAGTGGCACACATATCCCCGCCCGCTGGACCTTGTGCTCAGCTATCAGTCTCTTTAATTCTCCTCCCCTCGCCTCTGCTCAATCCTCTTTCTTCCCCTCCTACTTCTTCTCCTTCATCTTCCTCCCTTACATCTCATACTTTTCTAATCTTTTCACACCCTAGGCCCCTTCACTTCTTTTTCTTCTTTTCCCCCGTCTCTTTCGCTTTTCATTATAAACGATGCGTGGCGCTTGCACCTACAGGTGTGATGGATTTTCAAAAACGATATCATATCTAGTTACGGGGGCATATCGATCGGGAGGCCCCTGAAAATTGCACACGTGCGCTGGTGCTGTTTAGTCTGATGCGGGTAAGGTAAATAGTCTGCCAATAGGTCGCGCTCTGATGTTTAGCTTTTATTTCAATGGTGAAGGGATGTAATGAATTTCTGAGCTTGTGTATAAACAGGATTTACGGACAGGACATGTGTATGGGGGTATATGGCAAAGGAATGCTGCTGAGTTGTGTTTATCTGCTGGTCTTGGTTGGATGTGAAACTTTGCCACAGCACACACTAAATATTCATGCAAACGTACAATGCAATGCACATTTGCATAAATATATTAACGATTTATAAATAAAAACATAAACAACGTCAAAATCCAACATGTTTTTGTTATTTAGAATTATGGCATTCAATAATACATGTTTTTATCAGAGAAAAAAAAACTACTTTTCATACTGTGGGCTGGCTGCATGGTTGAGAAGTGGCTAAAAATAAAGAAGTTCCATCCACAGTGTGACACAACTCACAGAGCAGTGGTTTCCAGTCGCTCTTCAGAGCCCACTGTCCTGTGTATTTTACATCCATCTCCAGCACAACTAATTTAAATGATTGAATTAACCCCAGAGCATGCCACAAAGAGCTGCAGAAACCTGTAATCACCTATTCATTTAAGTCAGGTGTGTCAGGAAAACACCTAAAACATGCAGGACAGCGGTCCCTGGGATCTCAGATGTTGGTAAGAGGAAACGTGGAAAATGGAGCCCAGGTTAGGTGAGATTTGAATTTATCTTTTTGGGCTGCATGTGAAACCCTGTGCATGGGAGAAAACTGGCACTGCACATCACCCTGAGCACATTATCCCCCCTACTGAAGCATGGCAGAGGCAGCATTGTCCTGTGTCAGCAGTTACAGGGAAAGAATTGGAAAGTGGGCGGAGCAAGACGCAGATCAGCACTGGAGGAAAATCTGGTACAAGCTGCAAAAGAGTCCAAACAAACTGTTAACTAACATGAAAGATAGTTCATGAGTCAATTTCAATTGAATAATTTGCCAGATATAAATATTGATATCTGACAAATTGACCCTGATTGACTTTTGAAAAAAAAAAATCAGTCTAAATATGTGATCCTACAACGTATTGACTTTTCAGAGCTTTTCAGACTTTTAATTGGAAAATGTTTTTAAAATATTAGTTTCCTTCAACTGTGCCATAATATGCTTCTTTTTTGCTGGTCTATTATATAATACTTCAATAAAACACACTGTGGTTTGGTTTGACCTCTGATCAGGTCTCACTTGATGAAGACCTGATCAGAGGTCTTCATCAACCTCAAAGGACGGTGGAGAAAAAAATGGTTTGAAAAATATATGTGACAAACTGTCCTTTTGTGTGCATATTTAATTATCTACATTCCTTCATTGCCCTGGCTACTGCAACACTAGGATCCATCTTCAAACCAAACAGAAAAAAAAACAAAAAACTAAACTGTTGGTAAAAATGTTGAACTAATTAAATGTTTCAGAGAGACAACGTGTTGTAGTGGAGCTGTCTGGTCTTTGCAGCCTCATTTCCAGCTTTGGTGCTAACAGTTTTTATGGGTCTAAGCATCCAGGTGCAGTTCATTTATGACTCATGCAGTAAAAAAAATGCTTTGTTTCAGCACTTCCAACTGTTTTTCTTCACAGGATATTAAATAATGTTGTTCTTCTTCTAAACCAAAGCCTGTAGCATCTCTAAGATACAAACAAAAATCTTTGAATCCACTAGTTGCAATTGATATGTGAAGAAAAGCATTTACATGAAGAAGCAAGAGCAGTTCAATTCAGTTGAGTTTATTTACATAGTGCCAATTCACAACATCATCTCAAGGCACTTCAATAATCTCAGCCCAGTAATACATAATTTCCAAATGATCTACTTATGAAGCAGTGCAGTTGAGTTCAGTTTATTATTCAAATTAATTAAAAAGGTTCTATATCTAAGGAAACCCAGCAGGTTGAATCGAGTCATTGACTTGCAGCATTTACTCCTCCTGTTGAGCATTTCACAGGAAACTACTGAGACTCCATCTTTTTTTACATTTAACCTTGAATAGTAAGTCATCCTTCCTCTGCTGGTAGTTCCTGGTGACATTGTTCATTCTGATCATCCGTCTTGCTGTTTGGTGCACCTGAATTAATTGTATCCACATTATTTTTAAAGAAACGATCAGGCTTCGGCGAAAGTTCAAGCTGTTTTCAAATAGCTTCACCGGCAATGGAGTCAGCTGATGTGAAAGTTATCATGTGGGTGCTTTAAATAGGCCTGACATCTCTACACTTTCACTGAGGCATTCTGAGTGTTTCACAGATCCTCCTGCAGAAGCTCTCCTCAAATCAAGCATCCTTATTGTTCTTCTGCTCTGTCTAACTCATCTAAGCTGCTTTTTTGAATGGGAGATTTAACCTGTCACATGCATAGTCGGTGTGCACATTTTGTGCACTTATGCAAGCCACTCTCTGTCTGCCACAGGGGGCTGGTGGACAGATAAAGATAATGAAGCATGCATCAAGCCAAGAACGCACGTGAGTGGAAGCATTAATCATGAATTTAGCTTTAGGCACATACAGGAAAACTGCCTGGTTGTGGATTGTAACAAATATAGTACAACCTTTGGTTTAGCCTTAAGAATATTTCTGTTTTGGAAAACACAAAGTGTCATTGACGTTAAAATGCATTGAAGGTGTATGAGTTTAAGCACCTGCAGTCAACCACTCAAAGCAATGGTCAAGGACGTCCAAGGGGCAAATGCCAAGAAGCAAGTGATCTTAAGTAAGAAAAACACAGTAAAGTATTCACTAGCCTCAAAATAGCTCAAAGATCCCACTGATGTTATTAGCTAAGTTATCTCTTCTTCTGCATCTTTGATGCACTGAGGATTTGTTTCAGAGTAATTTAACATTTAAATGAATTTCGACCTCTCCCAGGTTATTCCCTGTCAAGTCAACACTGCCAGCTCCAGAAGGTAAATGACTTGGAAAAAACATTGCAAACCATGTTTCTTTCCTTCCACTACATAATTATGCACCACTTTGTTTTGGTCTCACCATCAAATTCCAAGAGAATATAACGACACTAAGAGGTTAAAGCAGAGCAACCTATGTAAAACAAGCAAGGAGCAGAAAAAACATCCACTTAAATTTTGGGCAAGTACATTTTAAGTAAGTTACTGAGTTTATTTACATGACTTATTTATTGCAATTTATGTAAATCCTGGATTTAAATCTTAAAATGTCTATTATTAAAGTTACTGAAACTTGCAGAAACTTTCTTTAAAAAAAGCAACAAATTTAACCCCCACATTGAACAAAGTCTCAGCATTTCAGTACTAAAGAGGGCAGACTGCATAGTTTTAGATTTAAATTGATGTTTCTTAAACTGAAAAGAAATAGCTGTACAAATACCTGTGTGATGAAATGTTTTTGTTTTTGTTTTTTTATCTGGAGAAAGCCAATAGTTTATGCACTGGAGCTTTAAGATCTTTCTGCATGTTGACTGTATAGGGTTTCTAAATCATCTTAGGAAATGCAATCATGTCTCTAAGCTAAGATGCAACATTTGCATGTCTATTACATGTCAAGTAGAACATTTCCTTGTCAGCATCCATTGCTTACTTACTGCATCTGTTATATGTCAACTTTTCCGACCCGAAACGCAACAATCTCCAAATGTCCAACCGCTGATCTGGTCACAGCAGCTATTTTTACTCCTTCTTCCTCCATCAACTTCTCTTCCTCCTCCCTCGATCTTTCCCATGCTCTTTCAACTTCAAACATTCAGGGAGAGGGGGATTCTATCCCAACACATACTGAGTGCATATTCCGCGTTTCATCTGCCTCCTGCCTCCTTATGCAGTTTTTCGTCTGCCAAGAACTCTCTTAAATTCAAATTTGTGTTATTGGCACAACAGGCAGGAAACCTGTGATGCTGAACCAAACTACATCAGTTACAGACCAATATTTTTATATATCTGTCTCCATTTCCCTCGCAGCTTCTGCATCTCTTCATCTCCCTCTTTGGTTCAGCCTTAATCTGCATCGCACCTCTCCCTCCTGCTTCTCTCCCTCTCTCTGTCAGTTGCCCGCATTGATCCCACCTTCACCACATTCCCACCTTGATGATTCCCTTAAACTCCGTCTCCTCACCACTCAACTCTGTCTAGTTTTGTTTTACATTTCAAGCATTTAGCCGACACCCTTGCCAAAAAGAGACCGCCTCTCCTCTTCTTTCTCTCCCTCGCTCCCACACATGTCGCCTCCATCCTCCCATCTGCTTGTGAATATTCTCTCCAGCTCCCTAATTATCCTGCCTTCCCGACAGCTGATTGGGGTTCAGTGACCGCAGGCTTCCCTTGATCACACTGTACTCGCTGATCTGAGGGCGTAAATTGATCCCGGATCAGCACTCCAACGGCAAAACACTTGGTAAACACACTTCCCAATCTGTAAGATTCACCTTGGCCTCTTTCCCACCACTTCTTTGACATCATTTGTGTCTTTTAGCCAACCTTAAACATCTTTTCATCCAAACAAATTATGCAAAATCAATGGGGGAAATGCAAAAGGTGAAAGATGAGCTGAACTCTGCCCAAGAGGTAAAAATGTAATAATTGAGCAATGAGTTGAACTTGAAACTAACGCTTCCAAGATGGATTAGCTTCGACTAATACATGCCACTGCAAAAACAGAAAATCTTATCAAGTATTTTTGTCTAGTTTCTAGCACAAATATCTTAGTATACGCGAAATAAGATGACACTAACTTAAAAGTAACTTCTCAGCAGGAGATATTATCTGGTTTTAGGTCAATAATTCTTGAATATAGATTTAAAAAGTACTAGTTCCACTGGCAGATTTTTTGCCACTTATAGCAAGATGTTATTCCTATTTTAAGTGCAAATGGAACTAGTACTTTTATTTAATCTATATTCAGGAATTATTGACTTAAAACAAGCTGCTATATTTTGCTGAAAAATTAAAACTGAGTTTTTTCTTAATTTCAATGTACTAAAATATTTGCACTAGAAACTAGACACAATATGTACAAAGTATCCAAGTATGTACAAATGCAACTAAGGAAATTAGGACAATCTTTGTACCATTAATTTATCTCAGTAATCTGATTTAAAATGTGCTCATTTAATTTCCTTGCAACAGAAGTTGGCTATTCCAGAGTGGCTAATCCAAGAATATTAATGGAAAGTGAGGTGGAGTGAAAAATGTGGTATAAGAAGACGAACAATCACTCTAATCAAAGAGAGTGAATATATTTTATAGTACATGGACATTATTTTCTGCAAGCTGACATTGCTATTTTAATCATCCTTTTATAGATCTTATGTAATACCTAAATTGAATTAAAAAAAAAGAAAGAAAGAAACAGTTTATTGGGTTTCATAAGCTCTCATCCAGAATTGAAATACTGTTCAGTGGACCCCTGCCTATTCGCAGTTATTTACAATTTCTTTTTGTGGAGCATATCTAGAATATATATGTCTAGTTGTTGATCACATGGCTCATGTGACGCAAAAATGTATTTCCATTTCAGTTTTGTGAAATACACTAATGTTGAAACAGCCCCCCAAAAAAAATCCTAATGTAAAAACGTATACAATAAGTTTTTTTGTTTTTAATTGACGGGATTCAAATAAGCAAATTTGTTTTTGTAATTCCATTTTATGCAATTTTATGGTCAATTAAAATACAACTACTGATATTCTAATATTCTAAGACACACCTCTGATGAGTATAACACAGCAATGGAAAACTCCCACTAGGGATTGTCCAAAAATGTAGTTTCCTTATCTGAAGGCATGTTTGAAAATATAAAACACCCAAAAAGCAAACATGACTTAATACTAGTCTTAATCTGAGCTGCAGTTTGCTGTTTATCTTTCTTCACCTTTATTTAAAAGCATAAACTCAGGGGAAGGTAATTACTATACATTGGTTTTAGCCTGCTGGTTTTGGACGTCTTTATACTGACATGTTCCCTCACTGTTCATTTAAAACCAGACTCACGCAGAGCAAGAGGAGCTTTTTTCTCTTTTTTTCCCTAACTGATGTCCCTTTATGTCCTGCAGCGTTTTTATCTGACTGCCTTTGATAGCTAGAGAGGTGTGTTCACATCCTTTAATTATTTTATGTTTAAAAAAGATGAATCCCCTGATGTAGCACATCCTCACTTTTGCAAGAGGTGAGTTTAAAGCCAAAGCCAGAAGTTACATAAATTCCCGACCTCAGTTTCTGTGAAAAATTTATTGTTACCCTCAGCAGTTCATAATAACTTGCCCTCAAGGCATCTGTGCTAATTACACGAGGGTGAGCTGTGTTTTCATGTTTTAATTTAGTAGTTTGGTTCACTGTCTGCTATCAGACAGCACACATTTTGTCTTTTTTCAAGTCTCCTAAGATATTTTCACTAGAAACTAAATCAAAAAGACTTGGTAATATTTTGTGGTTTTGCAGTGTAAGAGAACGAAAATGCAAAGTTAAGAGAAATGTGTTTTAACAAAATGAATGGTGTTAATATAGGCCCTACTAACAATTCCTATGTTGTGACACAGGCTTATTTCCACAAGCTACTCTTCAAAACAGTAAAAATAAGAGAACATACCATTTCAGATGTTGGTCTATTCAGGTCAGCAAATGGTTACAAGAAAATTCCTCCTCCATGTTTAAATTTGAGAAAAGTGTATCAAATTCAGAGAAATAATATGTTTTAAAACGTGATTTTGTGAGAATAAAAACAATGTTTGACAACCTCAGTTTATTTTGCCTCAATGCACTCTAATAATAATGGTAAGGTGGCATTTTGGGTCACCTATAATAACTGTTAGATATTATGTTAACCCAATAGTTGTGATCCACCATAAAACACATAAACATGTAGATTTTGCTAAACTTTACCTAGAATGTTGTGTTTTGGTCAGTTGATAATAACACTGAGTTTTTCTGTAAAAACACTCCAAAGGCTGAATAAGTTGAAAAGCATCTTATTGCCACTATTAAGTAAGGTGGAGGATCTGAGATGCTGTGGGCCAATTCCTCAGAACTAGAGATCTCCAATCGAAGATTTTGAACTCTTCACTAGGCCATTTTAATTAAATGTGGTTCTCTGCCAGCAACTGGAAATGGGTCATCACTGAGTCTTTCAGCAAGATATTGATCCAGACCATTTGGCCAAATCAGCACAGCTGCTCAGCAGACAATAAAAAAACATCAACCTGTCTTCCACAGTCGTCTCAGTAACCAGCCCTATAGAAAAGCTGTGAGGTCGGCTCATGAGAAGGGCGTATAAAGAGACGCTCCAGGACATTGGATGATCTAGAGAGATTGTGAAAGGAGGAAAGGTCAAAGATCACTCTGTCTTCGTGTTCCAATCTTGTGAAAATGATTTACCAAAAAAAGACTGCTGCAAAGTATTGATAGAATGGTGCCCACAATGCTGGAACTAATGCCTATTTAATGGCTAAATTAGGTAAGCTCATGAAGGCACCAGTGATTTTGTTAAAAGCAATAATTTCTTCATGTGAGATTTCCCATTCGCTGAATGTACTGACATTTAAGGTTGGATTTGAGCAATATTTCAATGTAAGTTTGCTACTAGAATAAAAAGGGCTTTTTTCCCCTTCCTTCATCATTTATTTTTAAGGGGCTTCCCTGTAACATTCTGTGAAACCATCAGTCTGTAACAGTAAGCAATTTAAATTTGCTTTATAAGCGTGCATAGGGCCTCGGTTCTCTGTAAAAGAAAATATTGGTTTCACCTAAGGGAGAAACTTTTACCGACTTATATACATTTATCTCTAAGCACTGATTAAAACCCTACAAAGCTTTTTTTTTACGAAAAGATTATCCTTTTTTTCATTAAAATCTCCTGCCTAGATTATTATGCACAAAATCTTTGAAAATGCAAATTGGTCCCCTCTGCTTAGACGCCAACAGCTGCTCCTCCTCAACACTCCTCTTCTCTAGGTAATGTTGAGGTGCAGCGCTGAAGGAATCCACCCACACATGTTCAATCCAAAATCTGATCCCGAAAGCAGAAGATGAAAGCAACTACAAGTCAGCATGTTTGAATGGTAATGCTCCCTAAGGACTCCCGCACAAAATAAACCACAACTATCACTGACTGAAGGGTACAAACTTTGCTAAAACTCATATAAACAAGAGAATAGTAACAACATAAACAGGGAGTACACTGATTTTATCCATTTCTGGTGGCTTTTTCCATCTCCTTTGACCCCGACTTGTTTGGTTCTCAACAACTTCAGGAGTGACTGACCCACTAAGTTTTGTGTAGATCCAGTTAAAGTTTCTTTTACTTTAAGTAAAAACTTTCTATGCACCTGATATTGTGGAATACATCATATGATTTCCAGCCATTCCTGATAAGAATTGTGACTTACTGTTGTTATGATAAATTTCAGTTACTTATGGTAAATAAAATAAAAAAAAACTGATCGTAAATGTTTATATTTTCTTCACTGTTTGTTCCACGAGAGTATCAATAAATCTCAGAAAATTTTAAAGTAGGATTAAATGCAGTTACTGTGTGCAGATATAAATCACACTTTCTTAAGTGAGTGGCGTCTTGAAGGAGCCTGTTTTAAACAGGAACGTTTTTAAGAACAGAATTTGTGTTTGTGGCGCTACCAATGCTGCGCCACGCAGTCACAGCCATACAGTTACAGAAAACAATAAGTAATAAATCGCTTTTTTATTATAATCTTTGTCTTTATCACAATAGTACCAAGAAATATTGCAATACAATTCTAAGTCCATATGGCTCACCCTATTATTTTCAGAATGACTTGATATAGCATTACCTAATTTGACACTTTAAAGACCTGATTAACAGGAATTCAGCTTGCTGTGCTGCATGCTTTGAAGAATTGACAGCAGGGAAGTAACTTTCAACTTTCAACTTCAACGTCAATTCCTCTTACATGTCCAGACATACAAGGGAATCGAAATGACGTTTCTCGCCATCCCACGGTGATACAAGACAGGGTGTAACTAACTTTGAGTAACAATAAGAGGCACAGTCTAACTAAAATTATCCNAATAGATGTACAATAACTAGATATACAACTTAAAAAGTTATACAACTAAAATATATATAATATATAAATATATAAAAGATATACAACTAAAAAGTGGCAGAAGTACAGAGCTTGAGTGCAGAGTTTGCCCTCTATGTTAGGAGGAAGGACAATTGTGCAAAGTTCTGGGTTCTTCTTCATCTTCTTGCCGCTTTGATGCTGAGGGAAGTAGAAGCTATTATCTGATAAATTCAGCTAATAATATTTTTGATCATTGGGAGAGTTCATTTACCATCTATATAGCATTGATGGAAAGTATGCCAAGATAGTCTGGTAACCGTCCATCTATCCATCCATTCGTATCTAAAACTAAAAGCTACTCCTGTATGATAGAAATCCTTTAGTCACATTGGCCACTGGACCTGGCCTACTTCCACAAACTCTGCTTCATTTTTCCATGTTTTGGCCCACATAACTGTGTTATTAGATAAGCCAACATCCTTGACAAGATAAAAAGCTGCATTACATGCATCCCAGATTTATTCCAAACATGGATTCATGATCATTTTGGAGAAACGTAAAGGTTGCCGTGTGATACTATGAGTGTGTGCTGCTGAGACACAAATAAGTCCCCAAAAATTAATTAGCTTTTTGTTTCTCTGGAAAAATTCCCATATGGTTTCTAAATAAAGTGATGTCTGACTCACAAAGCTGGGCCAAATTTGATCCATAAAAGAAGTTTCGAACAAACAGAATCAGAATCTTGGCTAAGGCAGGTTAAGAGGAAATAAAAAGGCAGATTTCTGTTTATCACATGATTTCAATTACCTGAAACTCTGTTTAATGTTTTCACAGTGAATTCCTTTCAACAGACTTTGAGCTTTTGAGGGATATTTGCATTTTAACTTTACTAAGCCACAATCATCTTAGCACAGAAAAATGAAACAGACATTTTTCAGGCCAGTGAGTGAGGAGAAAATTAATTTTCTTTGAGGCCTGTTTGAGTCAGCAGCTCACTCCCACGAGCTTTGGCAACACAAATACATTTTAGCAATGTACAAAAAGCTAACTATATTACCCAAATATACCTAGCTCCTTGTGGAGTTTATACCTATTCGCTTTCATCCTTACTTCTGCTAATAAACTTAGGCAAGCAAATTGACAATGTTATTTTTCCAAAATTTGTTATGAATGAAATTCTAGCTCAACACTGCTTTCATGCCTTTTTTTAATTTTTTTTTAATTTTCCCCACCAGGGGGCTTTTTGCGGGCTCTAGTGTCCCTTTTTTTGATAGTAGGCTGACAGGAAGGGGGTAAGGAGAGGGGGGAAGACATGCGGTGAATGTCGTCGGGTCCGGGAGTCGAACCCGCGACGGCCACGTCGAGGACTGAGGGCCTCCAAATGTGGGTCGCGCTAACCCCTACGCCACCACGACACGCCCGCTTTCATGACTTTTACAGAGAAAATATGCAATACTTTAGTAGGTGTGTGAATAAATTAGAAACACAGAGAAGGGCACTCTCATTGTGGTGTCAAAAAGGAAGATAAAGAGAGAAAAAATTTCACAGTCATAACTCTGTTGCAGTTCTTTTTCTGTAGTTTTACGGTCCAGTGTTTCTGAACAACCTGTGAAAGGTCATGAGTGCCAAAATGTCAAACTCAGGAAAAAAAAGGAGAAATCTCCACCTTCCTTTTTAAAGAAAAATATTAAACTACAACAGAGCTCATGTCTGCCTCACTACACTTGGTTTTATGTGTATTTCTGCAGGGGAGACCAAAATTACTACTTTAAATCACACTGGGATTTTTTTATGTTTATTTCAATAACCTAAAACAAAACAAAAAAAAAAAAAAAAAAGCAATTTCATTTTTTATTTTCCACTTTGGATTCTCTTAGTGCCTTTCTCCTCCATCTTTCTGCACTCATGTTCCACAAGATTATTTTGAGGACACATAGAAAAATGAAAGTCTTGAAAATTCAAACAGAAACAGTTGAAAAGCCATCTTTCAAGCGCTAGTAGATGTGAAAAGTCTCAGCGGCAGCCTTTCAGTCCGGTTACGGTTGTTGTTAATGCACTCTGCAGAGAGCTTTTTCCAAGACGTCGGGAAAACTTTGACTGATGTGATGTGGATCAATAGTTTTTCAGAAATGTCAAAAAAAAACAAAAAAACAGCTCATGCTCCACATTTTAAAAGAAGCATCTTTCTTTGTCATAAGTCTGTCTGTTTTCTTGCGGTTTAGCAGACAATTTGCCACTCTTTAACATGGCTTACCTGTGAAAAACTGTAAAAACGGTTAGGATTAGCTGAGATGAAATGAATAAGCTACAATCGCAGTCATCAATACGGCTGAAACCTGCCCACTTCATCCTCCCTCCAGGCAGGAAAGAGTATTTCCCCATCTGGTTTGTGAATCACCAGAGAGCCATTACCTTGGCAAATTGCTCCAAAGCATATGATAACCTGTCTGATGTCTGCTGATATGCTTTTATGGAAAGGAGGGAAACCATATGACAAATAAATAAAATCATAGATTGACTAAGAGTAAGTACTCAATTTCTTCTAGTGGGGTAATTTGTTTAAAGAAAATTTCAAAATGCTTTACAGGGTTCAGTTTATTGTCTGCTGTCTAGATTTGGAGGGATTTCAGTTCAAATTTGTCCCTTCAAACTTTATGAAAAGATTTAATTTATAGAAAAAAATATTAAAGAGAAAAGTTTTAGTACAATAGAGAAACAGTAGTGAAGATGGAATCATTTCTATCTTAAATTGGAGAATAAAGAAAAATTAGAGCGAGATTAGAGGTTACGTTTTGTCTCACTATCTCAAAGTGGTACAGATTTTATCATGCTCATTGCCTTTCAAGACTTCCTATTCATTTTTTTTTTCCTTTTCAGTGATAAAAGGACATTTAACATTCCTTCCTGCTGAATTGTAGAAACTTTCTCTTTGCAGAGCCCTTGCTAACTCTGCAAAAATCCCTCAGGTGCCAGCTTTGCTTTCTGATAAATTTTATGCTGTATTTCATGTGAGAAATTAGATATTGGAATGACATAAAACCCAACCTAACTGTGTTGCAGACAGAAGTTAAATGACCAGCTCTAAATCGGCTTTGCACTCAGTGAGTTTACTAATATTTACAATTGAATTTAGTAACAATGTATTTGTTGCACTTTTTGCATTAAAATTTTGTAGCAACGGGCGTGTTTCTAAAGGTATGACATTAAAATGGAGCGTGTAAACAGAAGCGATAGCTGTAGCAACAAACGGCTGATTTCTTGAATTGTTTTTATGTCCTTTTATCAGTCCCAGACAGTCATGTACATTGTATAAAATTGCTCAGAAACACATGTATTAGCTCACCTTGCTAACTGGAGTTAGCCTAGTTTCTGAGCAGAACAATTAGCCTGATCAAAAAACAAATTTAACAAAGTTCAACTGTGACTGATATTTGGGGATCTGAGGTAATTTTGGCATCATTTGATTGTTGTTTGTTAAGTTTTAACATGTACTCCTTTTGTTCAGCAACTGTCTTTTAAATTCCTGTTTACTTGATGGATTTTCTGTTCTTCAGTGCATCTTGTTCTTGAAGTTATTTTTGTCTTTTTTTATCTTCAGACTGTGTTACTCATTTGTAACATCTAGGCATAGAAACACCCCGAAAGCCTTGATTTTTAACCTGCATCTGAAAAAGTGTTTCTCTAAAGCCTTTTCACTTCAGTGAAACAAAACTAATATCCCCATTAATTCTTATTTGTCTGGCTGAAAGTTAATCGTTGGCTAACAAGTAAATATGTGGTCCCATTTGTTATAGTTACAGATAGTCCATTAAAAGGGGTTGAAATTAAATCTTTCAGTGGTTTTGTCATAGGAACACTTTTTCAGACGTTTCCTTCTACCTTACTCATTGAGCTCTGAAGTCCTGGTTCAGACATACACTAAGTAAAGGAATATCATAGGAAATAACCATCTTTTATTATAGATGAGAGCAGGCTAAATGTGCTGCCTTTTGAAAAAATGGGAACCTCTTTTAAGTTCACGTGCATAATTTTTATTCTGCTTATAGGGAAACAACCCAAGAGGACAAAATTTAAAATGAGGAATAAAGCATGATGCAACATTAAAAATAAAGTTGTTCAGCTTCAGTTAAGATATTTTTGTTTGATTCTGCAAATTTCAGAAAATTTTCCAGGAAGCTCGAGTGCCTGCAGATGGACAGACGAGAGGCATTATATTTAGTAGGAGGACATAGAGCTTTACAAGCTATTTTTAAAATTTGCACTAGAAAGAGGAATCTTTGACAGATGTTCAAGATGAACAGGACTGGGAAAAATGTTTCCTCTGACAGAATCCTTCAGGGGGTTTTTTTGACAATGAAATAAATGTAAAAATTCTGAAAAACATAACCTGAGTAAAAACAAAAAGCAGTTTTCAAATCATTTCATTATGGGAAAGATGTTAGGTGGCTGTATTTGAAAAGAAATCGTCCATTAGAGGGAATAACTGACAATCATTTTTTGAAATAAGTGGAAATCAGTTTTTGTTTTTTTTTCTTATTTGGAAGAATTATGACACTCTTCTTTGACCAGTCTTAATTCAGCTACATTGGAGTCTTGGAATACAAATAGTCTATTTAAAGGCCCTGCTACAGCATCTCATTCAGATTTAGGTTCAGACTTTGACTAGGTGATTTCACATCCTGCAGGGTTTTTTTTTGAGTCATTAACTATAGTGGACTTGTTTTTGGGCTTTGGATCACTGCTCGCTCACAAGATGACACTCTTCTTTAAGATTTGTCTGGTAAAGAGCAGAATTCATGGCTTCATCCTTCACAGGAATATGTTCAGGTCTCTAACATCCATTTCTTCCTGAAATGCTGTTACTTTTACACCGGATGTAACGGGACACAAACTTTCCAAAACATTCTACATTTGACTCATCAGTGCGTCGACTATTTTGCCCTAAAGCATCAAAGTATTTTTAGGTAAACGTGACACAGACTTGTGTGTTATTTTTGGTCAGATGTGATTTTATGTTTTTACTTTGGGACTCTTCCATGGATGCTGAATTTTTTTCTACCCTTGCTCTGTATTTTTGAATCATGAACTCTGATCTTAACTCGGAAGTGATGGGTTCAGTGCGTTAGTTGTTGCTCACCTCTTGATTGAGGTGCCGATGCACTGTAGGCATAATGCATAATAATAATAACAGTTAAATGTTTTGTTTCTTTCACAGATAATGGCTCACCGTGGTATGATGAGAGTCCAACAGGCTTAAAAATGACCCTGTGAACTTTTCAAATCTGATCGGTGTTAGTGATTTTCTGGTGTAGATATTTTTGAATTTATTGATTCTTTAATTGTTATATAAAATCATTGTAATCTGTCTGAATTGTATTCCTATGAACTGCATTGTATGTTTACACTTTTATCTTGCAGTCGCTTCACTTCTCCTCTTAACAAATTTCCCTTAGGGGACAATAAAGTGTATCTCATCTTATCTTATCTTATTTTATTTTATCTTAATGACATGCAGATTCCTTTTAGATCTTTCAGCCTATCTGATGCTGCCAGATAGGATATATTTACATGACTTCTTAACTTTATGGGTCTGACAGTGATATTATCTAGTTGGGGAACTGAACTCAGCTTTCTAAAAATCTGGTTAATCAAAGGAGGTAATTGCTTTATCTCATACAGTTGGGTTATTTGGATAGATTTTTTTCTTCCGCAATAACTGAAGTCATTAGGGAAACGATTCCTCGAGTGATTCAAGTACCTCGATTATTAAAATTCCTTGAGGAAAATTTATCTGCCTTGAAGCTTCATTAAATTATGTTTTATTATTTAGCGCACCGTGTTCCGGCCGGGTTATTACTTGCGTTGCGTGGAGCTCTGACTTCCGCCTGAGTTGCTGACGAAAGCTAACTGTTAGCAGCATAACATCCAGTTTTCAAGTTCAGCCTGGAAGGATTTTATTGATTGATGGTAATGTCTGGGTCTTTGTCGTTTTTCGGGAGACCAATAAGCATCCTTAAAATGACTGGCGCGATGCCTGGAGTACGGTAGTTTTTCTCCTCCCGGAGCTGCTGCCTGGTGGCGGTTCAGAGCGAACGACGGGGAAGAGCAAAGCAGGTGTATTTATACAGGTGAGTGGATAGACTGAACACTGTGCATTAGATAATTAACATAAGTGTAGCTTTGCGGACGAACCGGAAATTTATTTCATATCATCCCGGTCTCAACAAATGGGTGGCGGAGCTCATCGTGGCGGCATGTAGCTGGTAGATGTTTCTGTGTGTGACGAACAAAGGCGTCAAATCACGTCGCTAACATGAATACACAAGCTATAAATATCTGGACAAGGTCAGAGTTCATCTATTAAATTGACTGAAGATGAATGCATAAACGAAAAGCCAGAGTACAGACATTTTTTATTAATACATACTCGTGAGCCTGCCTCTTTATTATTGAACTGAATATAATTTCAGATTTTTGTATAACTTTTCTTCAGGTTAACTTGGAAAGTGAGTTATTATTGTTACAGGTTAGTTTTCTAAACCACAGAAAAGTTATTGTTAGGGAACTGTGAAAAATTGGACTGATGTTGATATGCAATAGTAATACTGCTGTTATGTTAGATTTACCAATGTTTTACTTTATCTTTTTTATTTTATCCAATTAATCGTAAGAATAATCAATAGATTACTCGTTTACTAAAATATTCGTTTACAACAGCCCTAGAAATTATCATTTTAAAACTGAATTTTGTATTATATTTATCTGATAATAAAATCAGTTAGATGATCAAGCATTGAAATGTAACAAAAAAAAGCAAGAACAAGGAATCGGTAAGGTCTTGTGCTTTCGCCTTTCCTGCAACAGACTTTCTCTTTTAGCTCTGGCTTCCCCACCTGTTTTCTCTCGCCTCATGTCCATCTCTTTGTCTCAATGTCTCTTGTGTTTTTGGTCCTGCAGTATTAATGCAGGAACCCATCTGTTTCCATGCTTTCCCAGCTGTCTAATCTCCTCTATTAGCAGGTCTGTTTTTCTCATCTCATCTACCCATCTATCCACTTACACTTGTTTCCTCCAGGGTATCCGCAAGTCCTTAAAAGGGTCTTAAAATAAATTATCCAGAATTAAGGCCTTAAAGTGTATTAAGCCACCCTGCATCGGCGACAGTTATCATATCATTCAGTTCTGCCAAGGAGTGACACTTTCCTCACACAAAACCTTCATGCTCGCATTAATACAAGACAATATCTACTAAAAAAAGAAACAAAAAAGAAAAGAAGCTTTCTTTTTTTGGTCATTGCATCTGCTTTAATAAACTCAGCTGGGCTTTATGTCCCTTAACAATTAATTTCCTGTTTTGCTTCATCTTTATCTCCGTTATAGTTGCAGAACTCTCATTAGCTCTGCTCCACTGGAACCAGACTGCTTTCCTCTGCTTTGTTCTTTTAGCTATTTTTTGTCTTTCTAATCACTCACATGTAGCTTTTTTAAAAAAGATCCCTTAAATGTGGCCACATACTATTCCCTCCTCTCTCTCTGTCTCTGAGCCACCTCTCGTCTGGTGCAAAGCAGGGTTAAATTTAACTGATATGAAAGGCTTTGTTTGGCTGATAAAAGTCGTGGGGGCTTTGCCCCGCCACCGAGAACTAGATTGAATCGATGTGGGCCTGTGATTATGCCAGCAAGATCAACATTTCATATATCACGGCACGGGTGAAGATATTTTATCATATTTCACATCATTTGAGGGAATAGCGCGTTTTTATTATCAATAAATCCAAGGTCTTTTTCTTTCCCTTCTTCTCTTTAATATCTTCCCGGTTTTTAGATGCTCCTTCTTTTATCCTGTGTTAAGCTCAGTTTAATGATATAGCCTGGTTAATATTCACATGAAAATTATTTTAATGTTTTTAATCCAGCTACTTGTTATGATAAAATGATCATCCCTCCTTCAGTTCATGATTACCCGTTTCTTAGTTCCTTTACTGGAGCGTCACTGTGAAGAAGTTCCCCTCATCATCTTGTTCTGCTATCTCTCCACACACTGTTCGGCCACTTATTACTTCCCCTTCGCTCCAAAGCCCGACGCATGCTGGGCTGTGCTGGAACGAGACAGCAAGGAGTTCTGATTTTTCCCATTTCCCATCTCCTTCTCTTCTTCAGCCCCTCTTCAATCAAGTCTTTTATTATCTTTCCTTTTCATTCCAGCTCTGGTGTATCCTTTATACTCTTGCCTCCTCTGTGTCCTGCTGTCTCAGCTATGAGACAAGGTGTCTGGACTCCACAGCTCGGGCCAGCGGCGATGACTCGCTGCTTCATCTCAATTTATCATTTCCGAAAGTGGAGCAAAGAGGAATGTTCAGTTCCACTTGTTACTCCATCATGACTTAGGTTTTTGGAGCTGAAAATCTTTTTATTTAAGCTTCTTTGATGTGGCTGATTCTCCTGGACTTTTCACATCTTAAAAAAATATATATTCAGTTTGCCACCACGCAAGAGTCTTTGGGCAAGTGGAGAAGATGGTGAAGTTTGAAACTCAAAACGAGCAGAACCGCCCTGGCGAAAAGTTTTTACTGCAGGAAACTTTTTTGTTTTTGGGCATTTTTTATTTATTTTTTTACCTTGTTGTTGTTCCTCCTTTAGAAATCAGCAATGAATTAAATTTACTACAGAAAACAGCCCTAATGAATGTAGAGAATGATAACTATTTTTGTTTCAGTCATTCCTAGTTTACCGGATGCATTGTTCAAAAAATATGTAAAAGTACAAGAAATTATACAGTGGAAAGAATAACTTGCTATCATGAAAAAAGGTTTACACTAGCTCTACTGAGTAATTTGGTAACTTTCAGTTATTTCTGTTAAATGTGCAATATAAATCACTTTTGTATATAAATGTCAGGATTTTGCCTCAGTTTCCAACAATGAAAAAAAAGCCCTTCACCACTTCAGCTGCACCAAAAATCAACATGTGGAGTAAAGGTGTATATGTTAACGAATTCAATGCAAAATTATCCATCAAAATTTAATCAGTCTAAGTGTTTTAGATTTTAAACAAGGTTAAGTGAAGTTCAGATAAAATTAAAAAGTGAAGCGTTAATGGCAAAGGAAGCTTTAGCAGATGCTAACTGGTTTTGTTCAAGCTGCTAACATTAGCCAGTCACACTGTTCTACCAGATTGATCTTAGCTTGTCTGTCTCTCTCTCACTGCTTCTTTCTCTTGTGTATCCAGAATGCTGCTTTCATCTAAACACATAAAGATATATTTTTATTTTAAACTGGATAATTGCCAACTGGGAAAAAAAAAATGCTTCAGTTCTCTAACTGATTTTTTTAAAACCTCTCTCACCATCTTGCTAAGACTCAAGATAAACGTTTCTCCTCCTGGTATATTTGTTACATTCCTTTTTTTTTTTTTTTGTTTTTTTACATCTAAATGTAGTAATTGCTCCTCTACAACTGTAAATTAGAGTAAATTTTCACAAATGGATGTTTTCTTGGGGCTTTTAGGAGCATATATTTGTCAATGTGAGAGTCATTTTCTTATTCTCATTTAGTACAGAAGCTAATAAGAGAAATGGACCTCATATTAGCTTGTGTCATGTCATATTTATACCTCAAGGAAACACAAAGACATGGATTAGCTACTGTTTAAAAGTTTCTTATCAGAGCATCAATGTAAAAAGGTACGTTGAGTATTATTTCAAAAATGCTTGCAGTTTGTTACCAGCTTCCCCTTCTCGTTTACCTCAGCTCTGTTTCTCAAAGCACAGAAAATGCTGTAAGTTGATGCGCTGCAGCAGGACAAGGCTGTCTGGAAGGGACATCTTCTGCTTTTGCTCCCTCTTTCTTCCTTCTCCTTATGTCCATTTCCCTGACATCCACCTTCTCCTCCAATCCTCTTCTGAATTCACCTCAAAGCAGGAAACCAACTTGAAGTTTTGCACCAGAGCGAGAAGAGTTATTTCGTTTTGCAGCAGGAGTAACAACTTGCTGGTCCTTCAATTTGCCCCCACACCTCGACACATACACACACACACACACATGCACACGAACGCCCACACGCACACACATTCTCACATTTTCTCTCTGTTTTCCAAATCGTCTGTTGCAACAGTGTTGGCACTCTGCGGGAGAAACTTCCTCAGTCTGCAGTCAGATCCATCCCAACTATTCTCAACTTTGTCCCTGTGATTGTTTGGCTTCTATTGTGAAGTGTTAAATTAGTGCAAGAGAAAGTCTTCCTATCTCCACTATGTTCTCTATTTCTAATTCACCAACAATCCAAACACATCTTCCATCCATCTGTGAAGCTCTCTCCTCTTTTCATTCAAACTTGCTGAGTCTGTTGCGTGAAGCAGAACTATACGAGACTTTTAGTTAAATTTTTTCAGTCTTTTTGTTTGTTTTGCTATAAATACTGCTCCCGTGTCAAATAAAGGAGCCCATAAACAGATCACCTCCTTTTTAAGCGCCCAGCTTGCACGCAGTGTTTTATCATAGAGCTGAGACAGTTAATCTTTAGGCGCGGCTCTTATAATTGGACACATTGATGCACTTTAATTCATCAGACTCCTTGTTTTTTTGTGTCTTGTGCTTTCTTTTGTTGCCTTTATCGAGCGCTTTTGGCTCTCCAGCAATAATACAAAACCGTCCTGTTTGCTTCCTCGGCTGCCCAAGGTTTTTGTTTGGAAAGTTTGTTTTTTTTTTCATCAGCAAAGCTTCTGACCCCTTTATGTTTATGTTCAAAGTGATTGTTGGTGCCTTGTTCAACATCAGTGCAGAAACAAGCGTCTTAATTGCACGTCGTTGGCTGAAAATTAGATTTGCACAGAAGTAGCACAAGAGCGTGATGTTTTCTTTTACTTTGCAATGCTTTAGATTAGCAGAGTCCATTTATATATAGCTGCTTCATGCATCTTAGGGAGATCTTACAGCAGTCACAACTTTAAAAACAAGCTCAAACACATCCAATGTTCACAAAAGCGAGCTTTACATTTCCATTTCAGACCGTGATTTAGAGGCATCTTTAAGTGAAAAAAATAACATTTGCTCTTTCTAAGTACAAAAATTTGTTTCTCTAATCATATTTTAGCAACGTCACAGCTTCTAATGTAGCAGGTCTAATTAATTTTTCCACATCCCACCCAATGTTATGTTTTGGAGCTGAAATACAGTAGTTTCTCTCAAATCAGCTTTCAATAGTGACATTTATCAGCAATTAAGAAGTGTAATAGATAGTAGGAAGATTTTTTACACTCACATTCCATTGTCCTTTGGTTGCTTTTAAAATGAAATGCAAATCTGTACTGTAGAACTATGGGACATCTGTCTAAGATGTATGAATTTTTGGACAGACAAATGAATACTTGAATAAAATTAGGGGAATTACTTTGATTGGAGCAACCTATTCTTAGTAATTTAGGAAGTAAGGTCTTTAAATGAAAAGATTTTACCAGGCTCATCCAGACCTGTAATAAAATATGACTTCTATATAGAGAGTATCCAACTGGATCCATGAATGACTGACGTTTCCTCATGGTAAGAAGTGAAGGACACATTTATCCATCCAATAAACAGTCAATTTCATTTTGAAATCGGTAAGCATTCTCAAAAATCTTCTGAGCATCATCTTCCCAGCTGGTCCTGTGTAGTAACAATCCATCTGGCATGTGATTGCTGCTGCTAAAACAAAGGTAGCCATTTGTTTGAAACACAAGAGGCGGCACAAATCTGTTGTAGTGATGGAATGATGAACAGATTGACCTCATTGTGTTAGGGCGAAAACCTGTTTTTCTTAGTCATGTCGGATAAATCAAAGTCAAAGCAAACGTTGGCTGCTAAAATATTGTTAGCAGTGATTGCCTGTTGTTGTCACTGCATTCAAGATGTTTCTCTTTAAACTTTCTTTAGCTGAACAAAGTAACTCTCACCTCTCTTCTCTCCGAAGTACAGAGTCTGTTGCGCGGTGTTGGACCACTGCAGCGAGGAGTTGTCAGTCTCTGCCACTCGGCAGGTCAATGTCACCATGCCACCAACGGACACCGTCTCATCCGAGGTCATGGGCTGCAGCGGGTCTTCATCTAGGTAAAAAAGAAATGTCACAAAAGACAGTTGGAGAGATGCAACAGTGAACTTCTACGTAAACACAATCAAAAGCAGAATCACGCAGCGGCACCCAAATCAGATAAATCCTCAAACCGCGTTACTCGACTCCCTCCCTTTCTTTCTTTCTCTCCGTCTCCCACCGCCCATGTCTTTCTCTGCTTGTCAGATTATCTATACATCTCTATCTGTCTTTCTGAGAGCACAGACACAACGTGCGCGCACACTGACATCTTGTCAGAGGGACAAAAAAAGCTGACAAATGGTTATCTGGTTGTATGTCTGCGAGGCCAATGTAGGAGCAATGAGTCAGTGGTGCCCAGAACCTGCACGACCCGAGGGACTTTCAAAGATAGAAAGACTGTGGCGGACATTACCTGTCCACATGTGAAACAAACAACGACACAGCCAACTCATACCGATGATGTATTTTTATCCCTTTTCATTGATATCTGCGTCAAGTTTTCTAAAGACATGCATAAGCATCAGCCCCTGCAAAACGGGCTCAAACGCTATGGAAATTAGCAGGTCGGAGGAAACAAGATTGAGAATACAAATGACCCCCTCATAATGAAGGGATTCTGAGGGCTGGAGCTGAAACGGGAAAACTACTGATGAGTGAACCATTGGGGTGTGTAACAGTATTCAAATAGGCTTAAATTATGGTATTTAACAGTGCTCCCTTGATAACGGTTGATGGTACAGGCTAATTCTACACTGCGTTTAGTGAGGGTGGCAAATGATTTTGTGAATCAGAGCAAAAGATGTTAGTAAAATATGCAGGCTCCCATTTATAATGAGTAATGACGAACATAGCCACTGATGCACCTTTGCCCATGTTGAGGTATTGAGGCCTTGAGTGCAGCCGTCCGTACTCATGCATGTTACTCACTTCAAATTGCAATGGTGCTCGGGCAAAACAAAAAAAATAACAGCATAAGTGAAGAAAAAAGACCAAGTCAAAAGAGGGAGCATCTCATAAGAGGATACGCCTTGAGCGGTCTTCTCACCCCTTAAATACAGCGTGTATAAATACTTTAATTGGAACCAAATTGTCAAGCGGGAGACAGGTTTATATGGAGCGTGGGGTGTTATCACATCCGTGCACGGCTGGTGGAATTGAATTTTTTTTTTTTTCAGAGGAAGAACATCTGCTTAAATGTGCTTGGGCAGAACTCCCATCAAGACATGAAAGAGGATGGGGAGGGGCTCATGAAGTGAGGATGCAGAAGAGGAGGTGAGAAAACCCAAATACGTACATGTAGCATCAAAAACACACATTTGCAGAACATGAGCAGGGAGATGCCTGCAGGAACTTTGGCCATCTTTTAAAGATGGAAGATGAGTTCAGCATCAGAACACATCAATTATAAGAAGGGTAAAAAAACGTTAGTGTCGCTCTGGGCGGTGAGGACTGAGAGTGATAACAGCTAGTGAGGTATCGCTGCTGCTTGCCAGCAGGATTCAGAAGACTTAGACACCAGGAGCCCCACATGTCAGAAAGTCGCTGCCGTTTTAATGCAGCTGTGACCTTGTGGTACGTTTATTGAAGCAGCGTGATGGCTGAGGCCTGAATGTGCGGTCAAGTGCCCTGTGGATTAGTGTCTCCTTTAATAGCATCCTGGTCTAATTCTTGTGGCTGATCGCATGAGCTTCTCAACTTGGCATGAAGACTTTGAGCAAATTGGCTGTCCCAAAGCATCAGTCATCAAGCCAACCACAATGAGCTCCGACAAATTGCCCAAACTTATGTTGCGCCTTTGGTAGCTGCTGACTGTTTCTCTCAGAATAACCTGTGTGTGACATTTGTCTGAACCAAAACAGCCATTAGGGACACTTTAACAAGAGGACACATTAGAGAGGAATATTCTCCAAATGGCACTAATGATTATAAGAGGACATTCAGCTTTAGATCATTAAATTAAATTTACATATTTTTTGTTATAGTGTTTTTTTTACATATGCTCTAATATTACAACAGTGTCTTGCAAAACTATTCCTTGAACTTTTCCACACTTTTTCACATTGCAATCACAAATTTCAATGAATTCTAGTGAAAATTAGACATTGTTTGACCTTTTTCTACAAACAGAAATCAAACTTTGCGGTATGCATTGGTTTTCACTAACATTTGAGTTGACATTTAGAAAAATACACCTTTGCTGCAACTGCAGGTTCACATCTTTTAAGGTTTGTCTTCAACAGCGTTTCTCATCCAGAGACTAAAACTGTCTCCCATTCTTCTTTTTATTAAAAAACAAAATTAGTCAGACTGGAAGGAAAGCATCTACGAAACATTACAATGGACCCTCACTCAGTCCCAGTTTAGTATTCAAGAATTTGCCTACTAACAGATTTTGTTGAGGGTCATATCTGAAATATCTGAAAGAAAATGTGGGTATTAATGCATTTTAAGGTATATTTGGTATTTGAACTATTAAAATATAGTTATAAACATTTTTAAATGAGGTCTCCAGTATTGACGGATTCTAGGTATTCATAGGAGGCAGTTTTCAATTATTGCCACTGATCTTCTATTGAATTCAGGTCTGGACTTTGACTGGGCCATTCCAAATCTTTTGCAGCCAACAGATGTTTTCTTCCATCAAGCTGTCCAACAACTCTGACCAGTTGCACCTGCTGAATAAAAAAATATCACCACAGCATGATGGTGCCATCACCATGGCTCACCAAGGGGATGGTGTATTCAGGACATGCAGCATTTGTTTCCATGGAAACCAAAACGCTATATTTTGGTATTATTTGACCAGTGCACATCATTCCACTAGGTTGTTGTTTTCAACATACTGTAGTCTGTGCACCAAATAGTTCAAGGTATTTTTTTAAACAATGCATTTCTTTTTGTCACTCTGCTGGAAAAGCCCGATTTGTGTGTTTACATGACTAAGAGTTCTCCTGTCAACATATTCTCCCAATTTGGATGTGACGTTATCACAGTTTATGCCGTTTTTTTAAATGTTTGTGAAAATACAGAGAAAGAAAAAAACATGGTTTTGTCAAAAGCAGAAAAAAAATCCTTTAAAATTTTATTTCGAGCTTGTAGTTTCAAACAATGTTAAAGTTCAAAATACATTTTTAAAGTCTATTTGATCTGAAAATGGGTTAAAAGTTGAAGAAGCAAAAAATCTGAAAGCAAAGACTGCATCTCATACTTTAACAGCAGCATTTTAAGCAAAGTATTCAACTTTTACCAACTTCAGCTACAGTCATCACCCAAAGATCAGACTTGCAGCCTGTCAGACTGACTTTATTTCAATTAATGTACGCTAATAAATAAAAGGTTAATCTTCCTCAAAGGACTCATAAAACCTGAAACAATTTAATGATGATGAAACAGCCCTCTGCATATTAAATCCGAAGGTCTGTTAATGCATACAAATCATTTGGAAGTTAGTCACCATATGAGGATGGTAACTTTGTTAGCTCTAACAGTCAGAATTAATCAAAGATAAATTCTGGCTTAATTAAGTTGCAGCATGATGTGGGTAGAATGAAACCACATTAGGATAATTTATCAAACTCTTAATAATATTTTAAATGGACTTGAGCCTTTACCTATGAGATGAGATGGATGGATTTAACAAGATCAAGTTATACACTGATTTCTAAGTTAAAAAGTTTAAAAAGTATAAGTGCAAAGGGTTGCACCCAGCCCATATGTACCAAAATAGTTCACAGAAATCTTAAAAGAGTTGCTCGCCACAAGAATCTGACCCCGGTAAGCCCTGGATATGAATACAGCTGTTCTGGTTATTTGAGGATCCCAAACAGCAGGAATTAAAGGAGTGGAAGGAAGTTCAGCTACAGTTTAAATGGTTAAGTCTGGCTAAACACTCAAGCTGCAAAAATAAAAAGGCGCAACCTCTCCATCCTTTGTAGACGCCAAGTTCAACACCAGCTCCTTTTATTCTTTCCTCACATCCCACTTCTTCATCTCCAACCAAAGCTGTAAGCCAGAGGAAGACACGGGTATTTAAAGCAACACAATTTACACCCTCCCTATAGCCGGCAACAAGGTGAGAGAACACAGAGGTAGAAGGCTGACTGGGATATCAAACGAGAGGAGGCAGGGAGGGAGCGCCGACAGAGAAGGAAGGATGGATGGATAAGAGTATGCAGAGGCGGCTGGGTGGCAAAACGAGGTGGGAAACCGGGACTGTGTGAAAAAGAAGGGAGGGGAGAGGAGTGAGACAACAGAGGGAAATTGAGGAGCTTGAGGGCTCTCCAGCGTCAAGAGACAGAAAAACATAAAGACGAGCTTTTTACTTTGAAAAAAGGATTATTTGTTTCTGTTTTTCTAAGAGTTTAGATAAGAAGATTTCAAACAGTGTGAGTATGTTTTACCTAAATAGCTCAGTCCAGGCTTCTTCAACCCAGGAAAGACAAGAGGAAGAACATACACTTTTATTCTGTTTGATTTCCTTTAGAAATTTTCACACAGATTACAGCTGAACTGTAATATGTGCAAAATAACACTGTAAAAATATTCATTATTTGATAGGCTTTCATATTCCCATGGCATTTATGACCTGCATGCAAGGTGCTTTTATGGATGAATATAGACTTTTGTGGCGGAGATTTAAAAACAGAGGATTAAGGATAATTTGGCCAAACTACAACCAAATTTGTCAATAAAATATTAAAAAATTTTGCATGTTTTTGCAGTTTTGTCTTTATACATTATTCTGAAATATTCATGAGCTGCTTCATTAATAAAAACTAAATAATATCAGTCTCATGGAAATGTTATTTTGTAAATCTTATTTACAAACAGCCCAAATATTTCGTATAGCTGAGGACATCTCTTGTCTACAGCAAAGATTTTCTGTCAGATTTAGGTTTGTGCTCTGATTTGGTCAATCTAAAGCTTTAATTTCCTTTAATGATGTCAATTGTTTGCTGATTCATATGTAAGCCTGGACTCATGAGCTAAAATATAAACTCCCTCCTTTTTTCCAGCATTCAAGATTACACTGCAGCCTTTTGGCTAAATTGACTGGCATTTGTTCATAATTCCATCCACCTGAACAAATGTCTCAATTTCAACTGGAGAAAAGTAACCTCAGTTCATTATGTCACCACTGTTTAAATGTTCAATGCTGTTTTTTGTGTCAAATTTACTTTTTGTAGTTAATGCTTGAAATATGAACATGGTCTTTTCAGACCAAAGCAGATTCTTTCACAAAGTTCTAC
The DNA here is from genome assembly GCA_903066825.1 of Alfaro cultratus. Taxonomy (NCBI): domain Eukaryota; kingdom Metazoa; phylum Chordata; class Actinopteri; order Cyprinodontiformes; family Poeciliidae; genus Alfaro; species Alfaro cultratus. The sequence goes on along the minus strand of CAEFZX010030336.1, from coordinate 73,740 downwards.
GTTTTCACAGCTATGTGTAGTAGTTGCCAGTCATCATATTATATCGTTTAGTGTAATAAAATTATTATCATGAAAAGAATTTTGATTTATTGTTGTTGCTATAAATTCCAATTAATGATGTTTAAAAGCCAAAAAAAAAAAACTTGTCGAAATTGTGATATTTATTATTATCTTCACAGTTTGTTCAAAGAATCAATAAATGTAAACAAATTTGACTATATGATTAAATGCAGTTACTGTGCAGCTAAGTGATACAAATCACTCTTCTTTATGTAACTGCTGTCCTTTTACAAATGGATGATTCTCAAGAGCAGGATTTGTTTGTGGGGGTATGACTGCAGTGCCGTGCAGACACAGCCATACACTTATCTAAAAAGGAAGCAACAAATTCTGTTTATCATCACCTTTACCATTATCAAACAACATATTGTTGTCGGTGGGCCAGTGGTTCAGCCCTTAGAAAAGAATTTGCGCTCGCTCTGTTGTCATGCAGGACGCTCTTGTTTTGCAGCACCACTACTGTCTCAAACTGCGCCATATCACTTGTCTTCTCTATCTCTCCTCTGCTCCAATTAGCCAGAACTCAGAGCAAAGACTCAGAAACCTGGGGAAAAATACTCATCCCGTAAAGCCCGGCCTATGAAAACAAACCGTCTCCATGGCACTTATTAAAAGTTCAATTATCATGAAACGCCTTGGACCCACTAGCAGCACAAAAATTAAATCTCCCTGTTTGTCTCTTGCATCCAGCAGAGAAATGCACAGTTCAACTACAACTGATCATCATGCAGGTCCAGTCCAAGGCAGTATGGGGCCTAGAGCAGAAAAGGATTTAGGGGCCCCACTTCATGTTGAGATTCTGGTAAATGGGGCCTTGTGTAGTTGGCTGAGCTTAAAGGAAATCAAAGGCAGCATTTTTGTTGAAATGTGAAGAAACCATGATGAAACACAAAATTTAAACTCATAGTATCAGATTGTAGGCATGGTAACCCAACAATCAAACTATAAATATAATTATTTGCACTTTTACAAAGTAAACGTATCCATTAAATCTTATATATAAATGTTATCCAATTAAAAGCCTTAATTTATCTCTGCTGAAGCTGTAAAATTACATTTAAGGGAATTCTCATTCTCAATAAACAAATGTTGCAATTTTAGATTTATGGTCTTGGTAAACATTTAATCATTTACATGGAGCCCCTGAAGGTCTGACTGCTTATGAAACTAATGGCATTAGACTTATATGGCACTTTTCTGGACGAAGAAAGATGCTTTCTAATGAAATTAGTCATTCCCATATTTACGATGAAGGTCTCAAGCTAGAGGATTGCAGTAGGATCTTGAGATGACATTTGCTGTGAATTGTGCAACTGTATAAATAAAATGAATGACCTGCAGGAGCCCTGGGGCAGTCTGTCAGAAGTGAGGCTGCCACACACCAGCACCATCGGCCCTTTTGACTCCCTTCAGCAGGCAGGGTGGGTGAAGCGTCTTCCCCAAGGACACAACAACAGGGGCTCGAACCGTCAACCCACCAAGTACATGACAGACTCCCACCACCATCACCACCATAACTATGTGTGAATATATACAGCATTTACTTCTCATTAAAATTTCTGTTGAAGTTGGGCCAGTCTGTCAGGAACTTTTTCCCCGAGTCGGCCTCTAGTTTTGTCTTATGTGAACCTTACTTTTGTCTTTCTTCATCTAATCATAAGAAGTTATAATTATGGGAAAATTGTAACGATGGAAAGTTGAATTGCCTGGAACTCCAGGCGCCCAAATGGGGAAGCAATTTAAGTTCAGAGCTAGAAGGAAATTTGCTGACAACAAAAATATGTAATCAACTTTCAATTTGTTTAAATGATTGGACTGAACTGAGTTTTTTTTTTTTAAATAAAGTGTCTCAAGACTCTATTATGAATGGAGTACACCCTGGTCTGGTCACCACTCATTTGCAGGTGTTTCTTTATGATACTTAATAAACTACAGCAAAGATATATCAGCAGGTTGTTATAATAAAACATTATAATTAATTTTACATTCTTAAACTATAAAAGCCTTTTTTTTTACTGTTATAAAGAGACACCAAACAGTAAAAAAAAAATCTCTGAAATACATCTGATTTATTCCATTGACATTTCTTTAGGACAGTATTGCACAGGAAATGTGCTTTTAAAGCAATTCTTTCCTGCAGCAGTACAGCTGGAGTAATCTATAGGAAGGCTGACTTGTGAGCCCACATGAAGTCTTTGGAGCACGGTGATTTAACAGCAGTCTTGACACACAGCAATAAGGTTAGCAGAGTCTTTTCTGTTGTGCCTGAATTAGGAGCTCTCTAATCTTACTTGGCACTCCATATCAGGAGAAACTGTGCCAAAGTACAGGCGGAATAAAGAAACCTCTCCTGGAATGAGTCAGTTCTTACATTTTTGCTTATGTCTCAGCTGAAATGCATTGTGCAAATAAAAATATAATCCTGATAAGTAATGCTTACAGATTTGGATTTGGGTCTGCGTCAGGATACAAGTTCAATTCCCAAACAGATCGGAACTATTCGTTTAATTAAAAACTACTCCGTCTTCTATGCCATAAAAAGAACAGACATTAAATATTTCCAACCACCTTGGCAATTAACATATTCACCCCCTTCTCTCTTCTTCTTCCATCTGTCTCCCTCCATCTTCCCCCCCTCCTTGCCTCCATCTGCCCTGATCTCCTCCTCAGCTTCCTCTTCTCCTCACTCACCTCTTCGTCCTTCTGTCGATCCTCATCCTCTGCTCCAAACCAACTCGTTTATTTCTACCCATCCCCTTGCTCCATCTTTCCCTCCTTCTTTTTGTCCTCCTGGGGTGGCTTTGCATTGCTGCTGCTAATTAACTCAGGTTAATGAACTTTATTTATTGTAACACACGTTTCTCTCTGTGTGTATGCAAGCCCCTATAGACCTACATTCAGAGATTTTTATGTTGTTTATTTTTTATTTTTTTAGCTTTTGCTATAGAAGAGTGTGGCTGTTGCTTTGCCGGGAGGTAATTATCTTAGTTTGAGTGACTCTTTGTGTGTGTGTGTGGCCTTGTGTGAGCCTCTAGAAGCTTATTATCAGTGTGGATTTGCTTGCATGCATGTGTGTTTGAGCACAGTTGTATTTGTTTTGCCGGGAGGAATTTATCTATTTGTGCGCACGTTCGTGGGGCAAAGTATGTGCACCTGTGTGATTTATGAGATTGTGTTTTATCTGCATGTGGGTGCGTGCTTATATGCGTGTGTGTGTGTGTGTGTGCGCGCGCGTGCGCTTTTTAGCATAGCTGCAGGGAATTGTGCGCGGCAGACACAGTCATGTGTCACGGTGCCGCAGAAGCTGTACACATTTGATGAGAAACTCAGCCAACGGTGTACGGTTTGATACGCTGTGGTATGACACAGTCCATTACGCACATACAGAAGCATCTTCTCACACTTTCTGCGAGGAAGCCCCCACCACACACATACGCACACACACACACACCAGGCCCCGCCCTTCCTCCTCCCCATTTCTGTAAGCACACACTGATCCTCATAAAAGATACAAATGATAACATCTACACGCTTGTGTCATACAAACAAACAAAGCGCTTAAAAGAAAAAAAAATACCCATTTATAAAAAGGTACTTAAAGCACACTAGATCAAGTTAGACACATAAAATATGCAACCTTTTAGAGAAATGGAGAACATCTTCACACAAACACACACATCCTGACACAGAGCAACCTCCCCCACACCATCCATCTATGCCCAGCTGTCCCCCCCTCGATTACCACCCATCCCCCTGGGTAAATGTGCATGTCTCTGCCCTTCTGCCCACCTCTAGATCCTACACTAGGAGCCTTGTTCCCCACTTTTTGTCCCCCTTTTTTCCCGCCTTCTCTGGCAAAATATGGTAATTTAAACCAGATATCTCTCACAGAACAAAAATTTGCGATTTACATCAGATCCACTCATTCCTATTCTTTGACAAGCACTTCTTTGCCTCATAAAGTATGGTGAAAGGCTTCGTTTTCAGCTAAAATCTTTGCAGCTTCGTAGATTTTATTGATACCATCATTGCATTTTTTTTTTTTTCTAGCAAATTCACACTGACAATAAAAACCTAGCTGGGTAGTAAAGTATGGATTTCCACGGCAGGATTTGATGAAATAGAAGATAGTTAAAAGGCTCAAAACTGCTAGCTCTGCTTGGTTTGTATTTTGGGGCTGATAACATCACAACAAGCAGGAATCGAGCTAATCAGCTGGCATTAGTGAACACAATGGCAGATAAACAACTTTTGACAGGTTCGATATGGAGTCAGAAGCATGTCAGAGATCACGGTGAACTTTAGGAAACTGGCAGAAATCTTTTCAGATCATTGTTTCCATTTTTTCCTATAAATGGATTTCCTTTTTGTCAGATAAATATTCTCTTTCCGAGGCTCATCCTGTGTTTCTCACACCAAACAAACGCTGCTGTGAGAATGTTGGATGAACCAGCTGATAAAGTGTTATTATCCGCAGTGATATAAGTCCTACACCCAAGTTGAAAGGCCACTCAACAAGGAAGAAGCCATTACTCTAAGTAGCTTAAATGCACTTAGGGACAGGACCTTCCTTTTTGGGAGGGTCCTGATACTGACCCCAGTTCTATAAGCAGAAATGGGTTAATATTTCTGCAAATTACTGTGAAAATCTTGTGGGACAACATCCAAAACTTGATCCAAGACAAATAAGTTTAATAGCAATTTAATAAACACCAAGAAAATGTATACAAATCTCTAAATTGTAAGAAAATTATCTCCTCATTTTTCTGGTATTTAGCTGATAAAAATATTTTTTCTAACATTAACTCACCAGAAACAGAAAAGCTTTAGTTTGATTTATGGTGTCAGAAAATGAGAAATGCATATTTGACTTTTTATGCTTTTTTTTATTTATTTATTTTTTTTTTCATGTGTGTGAGATGAGTTTGACTGATTTTACAGAAAGATTTAACCACTGGCTTAAATAAGAAAATACAAATTCTTATTACATTGTCCTCCGGTTGTTATTTGAGGTTAGTCAGGCAAAATAAGCAGCATAAGTGGGGAGACGGCTGGTGGGCAGGATTGTAGAGAGGCTTGGGGATTTGAAAACCCCCTGCCTGCAGTCTTAGCACAAACAAACTCCTTAACCTTTAGTTTTTACACCATCCCGCCTTTTTTGTGAAGCCTGAGCATTGTGGGGGATTTTGACAATCATGACCCCCTCCTTCTTACCACCTCCAACAACCTACCCTTCCTCTAGTGGCTGTCAAACTTAGTTAGCTCAAAGCTTAGACTATCTCCCTCCTTGTTCTCATCCTCCACCGGCTAGCTCTCCCTCCACCACCACTTCTCATCCCCCTCTAGTTTCAATATACACACACACAAAGACATAGGCAGCACACCAGCAGCATCACATCCCAGCAGAGTGTCTGCAGCAACAGCAGCAACATCGAGGCGCCAAGCCGGCCGCCCCACCCTGCCACGAGAGCAGTGCAGTGAGAAAGACAGAGGAGCGAGGGTTGAGCAGAGGAGGGAGGATGGAGGGGGGCTCAGCTCACGGAAAAGGGCAAGCAGCATCACTGCTGACAAAAGAGAAAGAATAATGATTTGCCAAGAAAGAGAAAGATGGAGTGAGTTGGAGAGGTAGGAGAGAGATGGAGAAAAAGCACAGGGGAAAACCGAGGAAGAAGGGAATGAAAGAGGCGAGCGGAGAGTGAGAGGTGAACGAAGGACATGGCAGAAATAAGCATATATAGATAGATGAGAGCAATGAGGAGATATGACAGGGTGACTTAGAAAGGGGCGAAACGACTAAAAAAAAAACAATGAGAGCAAAACGGAGGGAAGTGGAGCACAGCAGAAAGTGAGAAATGAAACGGAGGAATTGGAAGAGAAAGTAGAGACATGCTGACACGATGAGGTAGAGAAAACTATCAACAATAAGAGCTGAGGAAACTAAAGCGCGTCTTTTTAACCAGTTTTCCTGCATAAACTCTTCTCAAGTCACCTAATAAGTGGACTATACAAGAAGAGACAAGAGAGCAAATTGTTGATTAAAATAAGCTGGCTAATAAAAACTGATTATCAGCATGAGTTGGTCAAACCAACGGAGCATCTTCTGTAATTTTGTAGCATGAGAAACCCTGTGTGTGTTTCCTGCGCCTGAGCCAAACCCGGGTCGATACTGCTTTGGATCCATGTTCCTTTTGATCAATCAGCTCCTGTTCTCATATTGTTTCTAACATTATCTCTGCTACAGGAGGGGATCTAAAGAAACTTTTAAAGGCTGTGTATCTGCCAAATGTCAGGCTTTATTGACTTGACTGGTTGAGTTCATTCAACAATCTGCCAAAATTATTCATGTCCTTAGAACTTTTTAACTTTGTATCGTGTTTAAACTACAAACTTTCATTTGACCTTTAGATGACAGAACAAAACAAAGTTGTCCGTAATTATAAGTTAGGTAAAAAAAAAAAATTTAAAAAAAACATGGAAGGGAAAAATAGAATATATATTTTGTAGACTTAGTTACCTGCAGGTAGTTTAGAGTATGTCTCTACCAGCTTTGGACATTTAGAGGCTAAAATATTTGCTTGTTTTTCCTTGCAAATTATCTAAAACACAACCACGTTCAATGAAAACCATTTGTGATCAGAAATTTACTAATCCTACAGCAGCTTCTCAGTTAAATTTAGAGATGCACTGATCCAATATTAATACCGGCATCAGTCCAGATATTGAAAAAAAAATAAAATCGTGACAATGTGCTCACAGATATATTTAGTCTAAATATATGCCTTGTGCTCTGAGCAACATAATGCTTTATTATTTATTTTATAATATATTTAGAATTTCTAATTCTAAATTAGAATTAGAAATTCTAATTTCTAATTAGAATTAGAAATTCTAATTAGAAGAGACCACTTCACATTTCAGCAGCAACTCTTGTCAAAAGTTTCCTTCTTTTGGATCTTCTAAACAATTTAAAATAAACATTTGGTGAACATTGAAATTGTTGCAATGTTAACATGTTTGACCAAGATATTCAACCTATTGTTTCTGTCAGTTTCAGTTTCGTTATTATTTATTTTAAATTGGCTGTTATACTCTTATTTAACTGACTGAACAAATTAAAGTTGAGTTGTTTGTACCAAGCTTGTGAAGCCATTGCTGTATTTAAGTGTCCTGAACTGGTGCAGAGTTACAAAATAAATTTGGAATTGAGTATATTTATATCTGTTTAAAAAATTTAGCACAGTTTTTCTTATTATCGGCGGAAACTAAACCTATATAAGTTTTGGAAGTGAAAAAAGTGGATTGATGCATCCTTAGTTAAATCAAGTCTACAACTTAACTAGACCATTTTTTGAGTATAAATACTTTGGGAAATTCAAGTAGATATGATAGCAGAAAAATCTTTCCTCTACTCACCATGTGGTCCATAGCTACCATTACTGTGGAAGAAAGGACATCAAACGAATGTGTAATGAATGTTTACATTCCTGTTTGCTATCTGCAGTCGGCAAAATAAAACCAATAAATAATTCTGTCGTATTCCGCTGCAACTTCAAATCTGGCAACAACAAAAAAAAAAAAGGTCAATAATTTGTAAAACTTATTCTGCATTAAGTCTCTGCTCTTTGTGGCCTTGTCTTTGGCCATGCAGAATCAGTCTGCAAAAGACTTTGTTAGAAATAATTTACGCACAGAAAACCCGGGGCTATGTTGGGCAAACAAGAATATTATTTTTTGCAGCTCCAAGCAGTTTTGTAGCATGGCCAGTCAGCAGCAATAAACTATCAGCGCGGTGAAAGCAACTTCATTTCGCTCAGAGAGAAAAGCCTTCTTAATAATTACTGCCTGAAAATAGTAGTTACTTGTATTCATATTTTTTTTACAGCTCAAGAGCAAACACTTGTGCTTCTCTGACAGGGTTTGGACTTGTACAAGAAATGTCTGTCTTGATTTGCATATTTTAGAGTTACAGGTTAAATACCACATTGCAAACTGATTTTGACACTGGTTGAAAAGTTACGTTTTTAAGACACAGGATGAGCCTTGGAAAGAGACCACTTCACATTTCAGCAGCAACTCTTGTCAAAAGTTTCCTTCTTTTGGATCTTTTGAGGATTTTTAGTGTTTTTACATGGAAACTTCCTACTCCTTGAAAGTTTTTCACATTTTGTACAACAAGGAACTCCACTGTATTTTAATGAGACTTTTCAAGATTGACCAACACAAAGTAAATCATTTGCTAAGCAGTTTTTACATTTTCTCCACCACTAAGTATGTTATGGTATCCATTTGACTCCTTTAGAGACAATATCCACCTTCGGCTGAAGTCACAGCTGCCAGCCTTTTGGGGTCCTAACAAATTTGCACAACTACAGAATAAAATCTCCGCCCAAAATAGGTCAGACTGGAAGGAGAACAACTGTGACCATCAACTTCCACTCCTGACTTGTGTCTGTCCTGCAGACACAACATTTTTAGCTTCATCCATCTTCCCATCAACTCTGACCAGCTACCCTTTTACACAATTGGGTTTAAGATGACAAAAATGAAGAAAATTCAAGGCAATGTTTATCTTTGTTGAGATGCTTCTATCTAAATTTCAACAACACCTGATGCATATTAGAGAAGGATAAACTGTCTGGATAGAAACAGAGCCATAGTGGTGCAACAAACTGGCTGCCTCTGGTCTGAGCCAGCACACAGTAAAGTCATGAAACTAATGAGCATCTTCCTAGCTATGAAGTAATATCCAAAATTTCCCATGAGATGAAAGTAATACCTGAAAAAGGTATCTTGTTTTTCTTTGTCTTGCAGGTTCACTTGAGTTACTCAATTGTAAGGTTTGCTTTATTGGTAGGACAACTGCTTCTTCTACTAAATTGCATCCATAAAGTATGCTGCCACCATTTGGTAATGATATGCAGCCCAGTTTATTTGCTTTAATGCAGTTAGCGGTCCACCGTTTTGCATCCTTTGCAAATATCACCTTCGATAAGCAAATGAATGGAAAGCCGACCGGTCAGCTACTTTTTCTTCTACCGTATATATCTCAGCAGACATCTTGGCATGTTTCCTCCTTATATTAGAATACAGTGCAAAGTCCTTTGGTAATTTTGTTCACTTTCCTGCAGCTGTGCCAACTGAGCACCTTCAGAATCAAAATGAATTGGCTACAGACTGACTGCGAGGAGCTCTTTTCTGCACCAGTAAGCAAGCCCACTTCAAAAGAACCTCAGCCATCAGAAATCATCATTTGATAACAAAAAGGAAAAGCGAGCTTTATCTCTCCATCTGTACCCTCACACTGAAAGAAGTGCGCGCACACACACACACACACACGCATGCACCCAAACACACGCAAGCACAGGAAAATAAAGAATGAAATCTTTAATGTCTTGGCAAATGCACTGAGTGCTTCTGCCAATAGGCCTCTTAAAGAAATGAGTAGTCAATTACCAGAAGTTTGCCCTTTTGACAAAGATCTCTGAACTTGCAATCAGGAGCCTGAGAACCTGCTCTGTCTGCCCCTCCATAAACAACCAACTTCAAAAACAGCAATCAGACTCACACAATATTAGATTAGCATAAAACAAATGTGCAGACTGGGTGATAATTTATTATCAAAGTCTATGTTTCAATTTAATTACATTCTGATAAAATTACTGCTTCCCCAAATTGTTTTTCTAAAGGTTTCCAATCAAAACAAACTCTGATTAGACATTTGTCCATGAAAAACCTAATGGTATGTTCATTATGTTTGTATTGGGAAGTTGAAATTTCTGCTTTTCTGCTGTGCATTTAGATAGAAAGTAGATCTGAGTTCCAGCTTCTCAGACAAATTGAACACAGTTGAACACAGCATACAATTAGCTTTTTAACACTTTCACACATACCAAAGGTGTAGTGAATGACCTCTGTCCGTAACTACTAATGTGAGAGAATATTGATTTAATAAAAGACAAGCATCCAAAACAATGGTGATACCTTTGGTGATGCTTAATCACATCTCTCCTATTGCTGAGTTGAAATTCAAATCCTTCAAAACTGTCACAGAGTGATATACCAAGGGCAACCTTGTCCTGACAAGAAACTGTTTAAATGTTACAGTTAAAATAATTATATTATTATATTTGACAGTATATCTGCTCAGTTTGCTCATCTTATCCCATTAAAAAACAAATACTTCTGGTGGGAAAATCTGACTATTTCCGACTCCCAAAGCAGCAATTTTTCCAAGAGACTTATCTTTTTTTGTCCATCTCAGCCCATAAGCAAATGGTTTTGTCCTGCACTCAATATTTAAATGTGTTTAATGCATAAAGCATAAGTCAATAATTACCAACATTGACTATTAAGCTGCTGGCTGCAGCTCAACTTCCTGAGCAAACAGTTCAAATAATAGCCCAACCAAAATGAGCTAACTCCTCGTGTTACTCTTTGAAGAGTAGAAAATTAAGGTTACATAACAATAAAAACATTTATTTTAAAATAAAGACTAAGTTTAGCAAGAATCCAGTCAAAATGTTTTGCTTGAAACTTAAAAACAAATATACTGTATAGAAAAACATGTATAGAACTGTGATAATCAGTATCTAATTGTTGTTTTTATGTTTTAAAAAACTAAATTACATCAAGTTACACATTTTAATTTAAAATCTGTAATATTTTTACTCAAAGTTAGTACAATGAGAATTTTATTCATCTTCTCTTGGCTCACAGCTGCCATCATATTGTACAAAGCTACAAATCAACGTGTGCAATGTTCAGACAGAAAGTCTTGAATCTTCCAGGTTTTTTGCTTTGGGCCAATGCGGTTATTTTACACTTTGATGTGACGCTCTGCAGACCTTTTGATATGACAAAACTAAGCTGTGGCCTATGCATTCTGCTCCGCTGCTCCTTGAAATGCTTCAAACACTTGAAAGGAATCCATCTGTGCCTTACTGAATTCAGTGAAAGAAGAGGACGATTAAAAGAGGCCCACACCTGCCTATAGAAGGGCTCACAGTTAATTGTGTATCTTGAAGTGAAAACATGATGTTGAAAAAACTGTCTGCAGACCATCATGGTGGGACTGTGCCAACAAGGTGTTTGCCAAAAGTCACCTGAAGGACTGCAGGGCAAAGAGAAAAACAGAGTGTGATTTGATGAAATGAAGTTTGAACTATTTGGCCGCAATTTCCAGCAGAGTTAATGGATGACATGGAGAGATGAGCATCTTCTCATTAATAACATCCCTACAGAGATGGTGATGTTATTTTGCCAGAAAGATCCTCCAAGCTGCTACCGTACAGCTGTGAACAAAAGAAACAATGACTTTAGGCGGCGAGCTGTCTAACTGCTCCCATAAACAGACCTCTGCTGTCTAAGACTAACTCCGAAACTGAACAACTTTGTATACGCATTCTTAGATTATATATTTCAATTCAGTTCAGTTTATTTACATATCACCAATTCACAAACAAATGTCAAATCAATGCACTTTATAAAACAAGCAGATTTGATTTAAAGTTAGCAAGTCAGCCCAGGCATAAAGACAGATTCAGATTCATTTAAACATATCCCAATTCCACTGCAATTGTTATAATAAAACAACTTTATCAACAAAACATATTTAATAACAGCTCATGCTTTACAATAACACTTATAGAAATACCCAAAAAAGCTCAATAAAATGAAGAGCTACTAAAAGCATGAGGTTAAAACATAAATGACCTAAAAATGTAAAATCATTATTTGCTTTTGAAAGCGATGGTACTACGTATTTTTCAGGCACATAGTGACATTTTATAACACAATCAAGGTGCTCTGTTGCCTTCAACTGTTATGAAAATACTATGTACATCAAGCATGACTTAAAAAATTATTTCATAATTTGACACCTTAAAATTAGGCCTCTGTCTCTTTAAGAAGTGTATGCTCTTTCCAAAAATCCGCCTTTAATATGTCATCACAACAGTACTTCTCGTTATGCCTTTTACGACTATTCAGCACACATGCAGTTCCATCATGTGTTTGCTAATTGCTGCTGCTGCTAGTCTGAAGGAGCTGAGTGGGATGTAATGGGGGAGGGGAGCTTCAAGGAGGAGCTTTGTGTAAATAGGCAGTGCTCTGTGAGATCAAGTGTTTAGGAACTAGAGATTGAAGGATTCCTCCAACATGCATGACAAAAAAACCAAAGCAGCATTATGGATGTTTTTGATGAGGGAATAACATGATGACATAAAGATAGATTTCACATGAAGAGACAAATGAGCACACAGACGCCTTGCAGAATGTCTCATCCTGCACCTTCATACAGACACCAACCCACTTCTAAAACCCAAAAACTTTCAGAACACCTGTGGGACGGCTTGGGCCCTTGATGCCCAGGATATGGCTGAGATTATGAAAGGGTGAGAGACCTTAGAGTGAGGAACATAAAGGACGGGAAGAGGGACTGAGGCAACCAGAGACAGGAGGATGAGCCAGTAAGCCGGGGGGTTACGAGGCAAGATATGCCTCAAATTAAAACATTTTGAACAAAGGAGGGCTGTTGCCAAGCAACCCTGCCAGAACAAGGTTTCCGGGGCAACAGGGATGACCTGAAGCTTGACCTAAGAAATGGATTTGCCCTCAGTGCCCACAGGTACACTAGCACAGGCACACACCGTAACCCCGGTCTCCGTCATTGTTGCTTTGCAGGTCCCTGCCGACAAACGCAAACAGACAGAAGGTTCCTCATGGAAAAACAGCGAAAATGGAAGAAATTACATCGGAACAGAATGGCAGACTTTCAATCAGGAGAGGCCTTTAAAATGAGAAGTGATGGGGTGAGGAGGGTTAATGGCTCAACTTTGCCACAAGGAATAACTAGTGAGTCACCACACATGGCCTGTTCAATATCCAGGAACAGAGCTTAAAACTGGATTTTGAAGTAAAGGTTGCCTCCCAGATTACCCAAAGAATGTTTTTAAATGTATCCCTAACTTATTAACTCTTAGAGATGATTTATACCACATTGTTATCGTGGAATTTATTTTTGAGAGTGAAAAGTTTATTAAATTTAAGGATTATTTCACTGCACATGAACAGAACCTAAAAAGCAGAACAGGTTTGGCTAACCACAAAGTTGTCTTGGCTCTCTATAAAACGCTGTCCTCAAACTCAACCCTGGATTACTGTTGTGCAAATCTGATCATGCAAGCATGGCATGAAAATCCTTTTATGCTTACTGTAGACTCAGAGCATATACTTTCAGCAGCCTGTGTGCTTCAAACAAAGACAAAAATAGCCAGTTTTTCCTTCCCTCTCAAATTTAAAAGATGAATTAGCATGTATTATTTCAAGGATGGCTAGATATTTGACAGAGAGATTGAGTGTTTGAGTACCTCATATTTACAGAAAAATATTTTATAGTTTCAAGCTGCACTCTTCAAAACCACCATTAGTTTAGATTGGATCAAAAAATTTGATTGAAGTTCTTTAGTTAAAGACTTTCAGTTTTTTTCCCCCACAAAATTAGAACATCATTTGAAACCTGCTCTGATACAAACTTGCTACAAATCATGAAAACTTGCAGATGCCTTTGAAGCTTGTTTCTTTGGTTTCAAGTCATCCCTCCTGTCAGACTGTTTCCACTCAAACTCACAAAAAAATGTTCTCTCTTTTCGACATGTAATTGCTGCCGAGTTACATGAGACTGGATGCTCCTTTTTTCTTTTGTTTCAGGCAGACCTTCTTCTTTGCTTTCTTCTTGTTTCACTCCCCCCGTTGTTGACTGCTCAGCAACAAGACATGAAAGAACCAAGAAGGGTTTCTTGCCAGGAGCGTACGTTGGGTGGATGGGAGACCGTGCATGTTTTGCGTGTTAACGTAGAAACTGCACAGAAAGACGGAGCAGAGCTGGGAGAAGCAGAAATGTTAATGCGGACTAAAGTTTCCAGAGTGTGTGCTGAGCTCCGTGCTGTGCACTATCTGCTTCCCCTTCATCGAAAATGAGTGTAAGTACACGGAAACACTCCTCCCCAGACATGCTTTGTTCTTCTCGAGGGACTACTTTGTGAAAGTGTGTCCTTCCTTTGTGTGTGGCCATAACGCCCCTGCGTCTCCATCAGCGACATCTGCGGGAATGTGTGTACGCCTTTCAGCAGCAAGCAGCAACCTAACGAACGCAACCTTTTAGATGGCCCCCGCGGTTTGTCACTCCCAATCAAGACGATGGAGATCAATGGAACAGTAAGGCAACGGGAGCAATGATGAAGAAGATGAGGAGGGGCGGGGGAGGGCTTTTTGTTTCCAACAATGGCACCCGAGACGCAGACAGTGAAACAATAGAAGCCGGACAGTGGCGGTTTTATCGGTTTTTATGGCGACTGGCAGGGCGCCTCGGCACATTGTTGGGGCGCCTCTCGTGGGCTAATTGACTAATTGGGGTCACTCCTTGTGGTCTTAACTGTCACAACCTCCTATGTCAGAGAACTGGGGCAGCCCAGTAAGCATCTGGTAACCATCGACGCCAACTATAAAGCCATTGCTTTATAATTCATATTGTACAAATGGCTGGATCAGGCAGCTTCTACCACTTTTCTCAGCTGTACCTCGTACCCTACTTACAATATATTGCCTGAATCTTTCTACATTCTGTCATGTCACAACCAACTTTAATGAATTTCTTTAGGACTAGCAGTGCGCTGTGTATTTACTTTGATATCCCTAAAAAATCTACTGCAATTTCTACTATGTACCATTTCAATTAAATAATTAAAGTTAAAAGTAATCTCAGCTTAAATGTTATTTGAAGGTTTCAGATGCTTATTAAAGAACTTTCATGAACAAACAGCCTCAAGAAGACCAAGAAGTTCAGCAGACAGGATAAAATTATCACAAAATTTAAGGCAGGGTTAGGTTATGAAACAACATACCAAGAATGAGATAGCACACAAACTACTGTTCCATCCATTATCTGAAAAAACACTAGACTTCGCTCTGAATACACCACCCTCACTATGACCCTTGGTGGTGGCTGCATCATGCTGTGGGAATGCTTTTCTTAGGGACTGCCTTCATGGAAGGATGGAAGGTTCTAAATGAAAGCATGTTAGAGACTGGAAAAACCATAAGTTTGGTCAAAACAAAACTCTAAAGCTACAGCCTGAAATACAATGAAATGGTGTAAATTATTCTTGTGTTAGAATGGACCAGTCAAAGCTCACATCTTAATCTAATTTAGCAGCTAATTTGAAAATTATTTTGTCCAAACAGACAAAGCTGGATCTACTTTGTAATGAAAAACAGCCTAAAATCTGATCTCAAATGTTCAAAACTGGTAAAAACACAACCCAAGTCCAGCAGAAATTGGTGGCTTTACCACATTGTTACTTGGAGGGGTAACAATATGCTACAGTTTCTACATTTTTATTAATAAAAAACATAAATAAATCATGTGTCCTTTGCATCCTACTTCATAATCATGTGTTCCTGTGTGTTGGTCTACCACACATTGTGATAAAATGTGAAAACATTCAAGAGGTATGGAATACTTTTGCAAAAGCACACAACAGCCTCCAACCTTGTTATTATTTAAGTTCTAGTAAATTAAATAGGGATTAAATTAAATAATCATTTAGCTGGAGATCTGCTGAAAGCTTAAAGATTGACCCCTGACACACAATAATTTTAAAAATGCAAGCAGCATTGCTAAGAGCACTCCCACATATGCCACACACAAGATAATACAAGACTGTAATATCACAGTAAATATAGTAAATTGGTGACTGAACACTTATCAGCCAAGGAATTATTTATGTAACTTATAATCTTTTGTGCTCTCGGGGAAAAAAAACCCTCAAAGCATTATTCCTGAAAAAACTCTATGTAGGTAACATCCATTTGATGCTACTTATCGTAATATATTCATACAGTTCATTCAAACCAAATTCATCACTGCATGCTAAAAAAATGTAAATTGTATTCTCAGCAGTGTAGAGAATCCACTAAAACATCACTCTGAGCATCACAGATCACTGAAAGTGATTTCCTACCATAAAACGTTTAACATCTGAGTAAGATCAGATGACCCATTACTCTGATGCTAAGGAGGACTGAGGGCTGAAATATATTAGGTCCTGAAGAATACAGATGTCTGCAAACCCGCAGCTGAATAATTAAAGCTATGAGAAATATCTTACTGCAAGTATTCCAGGATGCTTTTTTTCTGCAGCTGAGAACTGGAGGCAGCAGACTATAATCTGCTACCCTTGTACAAAAAAAGCTAAATACAACTTGGATATATCATCGAGCCCCTAATGTGTGCCATAAATTCATGTTGCAAAAGCAAAATGTTGAGTGAAACCCAAACAACCACCACTGTATCTTCATTCATGCGAGTCCAGATGGTGTGATGGATGTACATTAGACAGATGTGTCCGCATGCTGTACCCTTCAATGACATTTTAAAACCCTCTGGAAACCAAGTTGAGATTATGAAGAAAAAAAAAAAGAAAAGAAAAACAGCCCAATTTTGCAGGTTTACCTCTGCAGAGTCACAAGAACTGTAGATCAGATGGGAAACTGTAATTTTCTCTTCAGCTCTTTTCTATGGCTTCTTTTAAACCTGGCATGAAAGGGGTTTTTTGGTTGCTTTCAACATTGAAAAAGATGGCAAAAATTTTGCATCTTACATAACTTTAAATGTATGGCAATCTGTCAGATCAGTTTCCTTACTCTGTCTAACTCTAGCATAAAATATTGATGTCTTTGAACATTTTTTGAGGTATAACACATTCTAATTTTCTTGATAGAATTGTCCAAGAAACCCCTCTATCCACCCATCCATTAACACATTATAGATGGACTTTCAAAGTAATTCAGATACCAGAATTGCTTCTACTAGCCCATTTCGATGCATAGTAGGAGCAGCAGCTTTAAGCTGAGCTTCACCTGGATGACGCAGCTTCTCGTCCTGACTCTGGCCACCCAACAGGAGAAGTTCAATTCAGTCGCCAGTTTCAGAAATTTTTGGTCATAATCCAACTCAAGATCAAAAGTGAGATTCTGACCGTAGACAGAACAGTAAATCAAGAGCTTCAATATTTAGATCCGCTCTTTCATCACTACAACAGACTGAACCTGTGGCTGCTTTATGGTTAATGAGGATCCAATGCAATGTTCATTCATTAATACCAATCTCTTATGAACACAAAGATGTTTGAATTCATCTACTTCAGGCAAAGATTAATCTGAAAAATTTCCTTAGACTTAGGGTGTTTTTACACCTGGTAGTCTGATAGACTCGGGTTGATTGGGGGCCAAAATTGCATTATTTGTTACATTGTCAGCTGGTGTGGTTTGCTTTCACACTGCACTGTGTTAAACGAACCAAACCCTTTGAGCAGCCTATTCCCCTCCCTGCCTGTGGTGGCGCTAGACTAAGAACCACTGAAGGAAATGACACAAAAACCGCTGATGAAAACATTCTTTGCAAAATGTAAACAAAAATGAAGTGGTGTCAGATATCAGTGGTTACAGGAGTTCTCTTTTGTCTTTGGTAAAAACACGACAAGCAATCTCTCCTGTTGTATTTTCCCATAGTGCACTGTGCTGCCTTAGCATTCACGTATGCATTAGAACCACACCAGAGTTCACTTCAACTGACCTGAGACCTAGGTTTTTAGGGGGATCAGAGTTTGATTACGCATTTATACCTCCCCAAACAAGCCGGCCTTTCTATGCCTTTCTAGGCAAACAAACTGGAGTTCCATTAAAACGGACTAAACAAGGCTGGTGTGAATGCACTTTAGAGGATCGCACTCTGATCCCAGTCAGAAAACATTCAGCTGTAAACCACTCAGGTGCTTGCTCTAGATCAGGGGTCTTCAAATTCAGGCCTCAAAGTTCAGTGACATGTATCTTTTAGATGCGTCCCTGGCCCAACACAGTTGAATGAAATGGTTGAATCACATCCTCAGTATGCAGTGTAGTTCTCCCAATGATCTTATTATTTAACTTAGATGTGTTTAAGAAGAGACACATCTAAAAGTTGCAGGACATCTGGATTTGGAAACTCCTGTTATAGAGGCCAATAGGTCCACTTCACTAAAGGTTCAGAAACAGTCCTCTTTGTCGATATGCATTGACATCCTGTCCATGAACACCACAAACAGGTTTGGATTCTGCCATGACTGCCCCAAACTATTCTGGGAACAAGTTTGACAAGCTGAGAATGTGGACATAGCTGTTGCTTTAGGGTGCACGAAAATTGATTATCCTTTAAAAGTAACCCTGTTACAAAATATTCCTGCAACACCCCCTACAAAACACCTGAAGTGACACTTTTATGAGCCTTTTTCAGATGCACAAAAAGATTGTGAACTGGACAATCATCCCATGACCATAATCTACTTCAGTTCATCCTCTTCTTGAAATCACAATTTGACAATCATTCAGAGCTTCCTTTCAAATAAGACAGTCCGCTAATTTCACAACAATTAACACATGTATTCTCTCTAGAAAGTCTTTATTGAACATTTCCACATCAATGTGTTGTCTCAAGTGGAGCATAAAGTTTTATTCTTCCTGCTAAGTCTTAATTTTTATGGCTATACTTGTGTGTGCTTTTACTGCTATGTTTTAGTGCCTGTTGTTGTTATATACTTTTGCTGCTTCGAGGAAACACTATGTCATGATGCTGGACATGGTAAAAGAAAATAAAAATGTCTGACTGACATTTTAAAACAAAAAGCCCCAGCCAGCTCCCACGGTGTGTTTTCACTTGAATTTAAGGAGGAGGTACTAGCAGAAACATCTGATGCTGTCATTTTTCTTGTGAAAAACTGCGTCAAATTTGGCAAGCCAACAAACAGGCTGTCAAACCTGAATGTGTACAGCAGCTTCTGTTTGATATTTTACACACTGCATATTTTTTATTGGACAGCTGTGAGTCAGTTAGTCTGCCATTCAGTAATCAGTCCCCAGTCCTTTCTGCCTATGAGCTATAGCATCACTGGGCAAGGTTTCTGAATCTCAGTCTTTGAGAGCTGCTATCATGCATCCCTTCCTCAGCACACCTGAGCCAAATGATTGGCTTGTTACCAGGTCTCTGCAGAGCAGAATGATGCACTGATGAATGAATTCAGCCATATGATTCAAGAGTGTTAGTGAAGGGATGCATTCAAAAGTTGTTGGACAGTATCTTGAGGACTACACTTAGGCTGAAATGTCCAGCAGACGTCCGCTTCAAGTGCACATAGGCCTCCGTGGAGTGAAGGATGCAATAGTGTGTGGGGGCCTTAAGATGGCAAATGTTTTAAGATTCTCAATTTGTACCTGGTAATCAATTTCTGTGTTTATTTGGCCAAAAACTTTGGATCATTATCCTCCTGAAAGACCCAGTGATGATCCATTTTTCATTTTCATGATGTCATGCACTTTAACATGATTCTCAGGACCTGACAGTTGCAGGAGCATGAAAGCTAAAAACCAAAAACACTGACAGAGACTTATGCAGACATCCGTAAAAGATGGGAAATATGAAAATGAACAAAGTTCATGATCAATATGAAGTGAGCACAAGTTTTTACTCTTTGCAGTGTTCAGCATTTTTTAAAAGAAGATTTCTTTTTATATTTAAAAAAGGTTCTTTTGTGAGTTCAGGTTGTTTTTGTTGACTAAAATTTGTTTCTATTTATACTTTTTTCATGCAGTAAAAGTATTGTGTGATTTTGTATGTGTTTATATATTGTTAACCTCATGCGCCTCAGCTGTGTTAATTTTTTTATTTACTCCTCTGACCTTACATACAGGCAACCTGAAGCAAGCAGATGTTTTAATTGAGCTATTTCTTTACTAATGAAGAGCAACACACATCTTCTTTGTTTTAATGGCATGTTTTTTATCTTTCCCATTTTCAAAGAGTAGTTTAAAGAAATGTGCATCTGTGTCATATCATATTTATACTTCAGTTTAACAAGAAGTCCTGGATTACAAATTAGAAGTTATAACTGATGCTTTTATTCGCTTTAAAACTGAATGTAAAAAGAGTAGTTTCAAGAATTTAATGAAATATATTGTTTCTGTCTGAATCTGTATAGTAAAAATAAAGTTGGGTTTTTCTCAATATATCAGAGTGAGAATATGCTACTGCTCAACAGGACTGGATTATTTTAAGGCTTTTCAAACATCTTTATCAGGGTGCCAATATGGTGCTGTAGATATTTATAAAGAACTGGAACAGCAGGTGTAACTATCCAACAAAAACACATGAACTGCAGCTTTTTTTTTTTGCTCCACTGCCATGGAAACAATCTTGGTTCACTTTTTTTTAACAACTTGTAAAACTCTTTCAGTAGAAAACGGATAATTTGCAATAAAAGTGTTCTAAAAACGATAAGGATAGCTCAAATAAGAAACACTTAAAATTAAATATAAGAAAGGAACAAGTGAATTCCAAATTGATTACAAAAAAGTTTACAAATGGAAAGCACAAACAAGTAAATGATAGTAGTAAATGGATCACAAGAGAAATTAGATAATTAGCCATTACAGACAGCTGTGGGACGTTTTATTGATCTCCTCGAAAGCCAAAGTAAATTCTGTTGGCCTCTGGAAAAAAAACTCTGCAGATGATTTTCTAAAATCCAAACAATCTGCTTGTCTAGACGGGCCTTGCACAGGCTTCAAAAATATAAGAAGATCTGGAGGCTGAGCTCAAGCAGACTCAGCAGTACATAACAGTGATATAGTTCTCACCCTCCATTCATAAAGTCGGTGATGAAGCTGAATCATATTTAACGTCATGAACCATATTTGCCTAGAGTGGAGCGCCACAAGCTGGGATCTGGGAGGAAAGGACTGAAGTCATTTTTCTTTTTCCTGTCGTCTCTCTCTATATCTCTCTATCTGCTCCTCTGCTGCGATCTCACCACCTCTCTCACCCTCCGTCCCTCCCCACCTCCGTCTCCCTCCATCTACGCCTCTCTCTTCCCCTCTGCAGTCAGTGAATTCCCCCGGGTTCGGCAGCGGGAGACTATTACACTCACAGACGGATTCGCTCTCCTCCAATTTCTCTCTGTCCTCTTCCTCCCAGCTCTCGCTCTCTTTCATCATCCCTCTCTCTTCCTTTTGCCCCCCCTCCCCACCCAGTCTCCTTATTCATTCTTCCCATCAGCATGAATGTAAGTATTTGTGCGTGCACAGGTCTTCCAATCCTCCCTCCTCTTCCTCCTTCTCCCTTTCCTCAGTCAATATAATTGGCATCGCAGGAGTGCTCCCTGCAGAGTATGCTAAAACAGCAAGCACAAAACAGGGAGAACAGAGAAAGGAAGCAGGAAGGGAGAGAAATGTGGACAAAGGCAAAAAAGACCAGGAGAAGGCGAGAGGGGAGGACAGAAAAGCACAGAAGCTGACAGAGGGAGGGAGGAGATAACAGGAAACAAGAGAAAGGAGCATGAAAGTGATGAGAGAGGAGGAGAAATAAAAATAGAACATGGAAAGAGAAAATAAAACAGAGGAGAGGGAAGAATTTAAGACTAAACTGAATATGATGGAAAGAGGAGACGCCGGAGAAGATTTAAAACAAGGAAGTAAACCAGGGTAAGGTTCAGAAAGAAAAGAAAGCAGTGATCAAAAATCTAATTTGGGAATATAAAAAAAAAAATAAAAGAGAGAGAGAGAGAAAAACCCAATGAGGGTTGGATATAAACAATAGAAGAGAGAGCAGAAGAATCCAGGACACAAGAAACAGATTCTGGGCAGATAAGATGAAGGGAGATGCAGGGAGAGGAAAATGAAGCTGAAAGAAATGGGAGGGAAAAGGCTTAACGGCAGCAATCAGCGAAACCAGAGAAACCAGAGAGCATCTATGCAATTATATTCTGAAACCATCCGGCCCTCAAGGCAAATCCAGCCATGAGCCTCCTCCTGACTGGAAGCACAAGTGCCAAACCACATTACACTCCGAGACAACTATCATGAAGCGCCGCTGACCTCCATCGACGAGCCCCTCGCGCCGTCTCTGCCTTCG
The DNA here is from genome assembly GCA_903066825.1 of Alfaro cultratus. Taxonomy (NCBI): domain Eukaryota; kingdom Metazoa; phylum Chordata; class Actinopteri; order Cyprinodontiformes; family Poeciliidae; genus Alfaro; species Alfaro cultratus. The sequence continues at coordinate 51,683 of CAEFZX010030336.1, read as the reverse complement.
TTGGCTCTCGGCAGGTTTCATAAAGAATATTTGATCATTTCTGGAAGTTAAAAGCAGCATTAAAAGCAGAAAAAACACCCAGCATCGTGTGAGGGCAACATGCAGATCCTGCAAAGACCTTCTTCATTTTGAACAATTATCTGAAAGCATCTTCATCAAGGCTTCAACTTCCAGAAAGGAGCATCAGAAAGTTTTCTGTGAGTTTAAAAGGTGAGCAGGCCACAGTAATCAGAAGCACATCTCCATAACAAACACAAAGCTGGTATTAATGCAGGTCAGACGAGTGAAAAGATTATAGTACAGTACTTACATTAGCAATGATTACAACATTACACGACTTGTGGCTAATGAGTGTCTCACTAATGAGCTAATGTATCTCCTGCTGACAAGTCGGTGTTGCCAAACTGAAAAGTTACCTTCTGCAAGCCTAAAATTACCCACAAAAGGCCTGAATACAACAACCTGCCTTATTAAACTGCAGAAAGCTGAGACCTGTTGGGATCAGCTACAGCAGTTTGCTAGACAGCACGCTGATGCTATTCATTGATCTTAAAAACAAATGGTTTAATGGGTTCCTATTATGTCACCTGCAAATCCAATTAAATTTGTGTATCTAACCTCAAAGCAGAAAAAGCGGAGAAGTGAGTAAAACTTCATATTTCATTTATGCATTCTGGTACGACAGGAGTAATAATGCAAATGTCTCCAACAAAAGTTTAACAAGCAATGTGACACATTCTCTTGTGATTGTGTTGGGGGGGGGGAAAACTGAGAATTATCACCTAAATCTTCAGCTTCACTCAGCTTAAGAGGGGCTTTAGTTTGAGCTGCAGTTCGTGTTTAGCTTCCAGCCAGCAACTTTGCTGTTTTTAGTGGTAGCAAGCTGCTGTTTTTCAAAGAAAAACGACTTCAGAAAGCACACTAAATATTCAGCACCAAAAGGCAGAGAGATACATAGTAAATTTCATCAGCTAAAGAGCTGAGCATGTCCCGCAGGAGTCAGCCGAGTCCGAAAAGTAAGCAAAAATAGCAAAAATGTTGGAAACGCACCAGATGGCCAAACATGCTGCTGATCTTTAGCTGCTGTAACTGTAAATAAAAGCAATGCAGAATCAAATTAAGTTTTAAAATATCAGATTTTTGTAATTTCTTTCACTGCCCTCATGTGCATAGAAGTTGCGCCTTCCCTAGTGCCTCTGTGTTTACCTGTTTTCCATTCTTGGACAGAGCAGCTTGCTGCCATTAACATTAATATTTTATGTCTATGGTAATCTTTCTATAGAAATGCGCTAGTCTCAGTAATTCCTTGTTTAAATGTTTTTCTTTAGCAGTTTGGGAGACAAATTAGGCTGTTATTACCATTACTTTTGTTTAATTTATTAAGTTTTCTTTCAATAGAAATTTTCTTTGCTGTGCAGTGTAAATATTGCAAGGAGTCATTGATTAAGATATATTTGCCATAAACTACATGTTCTCTGTATTCCTTTTTAATAGAAAGTACTCCTGGTTCACTGCTTGTTTAGTTCTGACGAACTCTATTTATTGGACTGAGTTAGTACCTGAGTTGTTGTTGCCATTAACCTTTAGTGATGTCTTTGGGTTTTTTCGATAGAAAGTATTCCTAGCTCAATGTGTGTGTTTACCTGGGTTCCTTTCCAGGATTGAGCAAATTATTAAACCACTGTCGCTTCTAATTTCTGTTATTTCCCAAAGAAAGTAGTCCAAGTTTGGTCCTTCTGTGTTCAGTTGTGTCTCTGGATGAAGTCATTCACAAAGGTATGAATGCTCTATGCACGATTCTTTGCATTGAAAGTAGACCAGGACTAGTGTCTGTATGCTTAGTTGTGTCTCAGAATGAGGAACTAAACCAAAGTGAATGAAATCAGCTGGGTGTAATATAAATACACTGAACAGGTGGCTGCTAACAGCGAAACGATCCGCAAACACATGAATGATGAAAACTCCAAATCACAAACACCACAGAAAAAGGCTGCAAACACCGAAAGTAGGAGCAGAAATCTACAATCAACAAAATACAAACAAAAACTGCTGCAGCCAAAGAAATAAAAGGGAAAATGCTTAAAATAGCATAAAAAAACACCAAGTATAAAATGCTGCAAACTCACTCCACAAAACGGAGGTCCTCCAGACCACCAGGGGGAGTCGGCCACCAAATCATATGGGATCAGATCATCAGCAAAGACGGGATGTCATGATTTAACAGAATGTCCAGAAGAAAGTAATTTGTCTTTTTCAAATACGCAGTCTTTGACATTATTATAAAACAGCAGCATATTAACTGCTCCAGACTCCAGTGGTGCTCTGGTGAACTTCTATCTTATGTAGAACGTTTGCAGCATTTTTAACTTTCTGTTGTTTTGCTACTTACACAAATTTTCTCTTTGGCTTCAGTTTCATGGGGTGCATTAATTTGTCCATGATTACAGCCTTTTTCTTTAGCAATTGTTTTTTATATTGTAGGTTTTTTTCATTTGTTTTCTGTGACTTTCATTTTATGAATGTTTCTGTTTGTCTATTGTTTGTAGGCGTGCGTGGGTGTGTGTGCGTGCATGTGTGTGTGCGTGCACCTTCATGTGTTTGTTGATCAGAATTTAATTGATTACATGTTGTTTCTGCTAGCAGAAACCAACAGAAAATCTGTTCTTTACCCTCAAGTCTTCTCAGAATTGTCTTTAATAAATGCCCATATGACTTGCTACTAACATAAATAATTTTTGTCCTTATCCTATCTGCAATTTTATCATGGTAAATTGCTTGCTTCAAACCTTTTGTGCCATTAGTTCATTTTTTTTCACTGAGGTTATGCAGATAAACAGACATATGAGTAATACATGTTAATTACGAGGCAGATGATAAGTTTTGTTCACATTCTGGAGGAATTCCATTAAACTCTGACTTGGACGATGAGTAAAATGCTGCAAAGAAAACCCCCACAATCTTCCTCAGTAATGCTGCGATTTGTTTATGGTAATTACTTTATTGTCAAAACGTGGCAACGGCTTTGCAGATCTTACAATGCGACAAGCAGAACACCATAAAACTGCCAAAAGCAACTCATTTGCAATTCAGTCCAGCGAATAACAATTGTGAAATTATAAATGGACGGCGTAATAAAAGGGACAACATGAAATTGTGTGTTGAGGAACATGAAGTCCAATGTTGTTTACTAAAGCAGAAATGATGAATAAAACATTACGCTGCCTTTTGTGCTGCTAACTACAGCCTGCTCTGAAATAACATGAGTTGAGACATGCAACTCCACAACTATAACACAGTTGTGGAAAAATATGACCTCTAATACAATCAGCATTTCACACATTCTCACACCTTTTACAGCATTAAATTGGGATTTTTTTAAGGCCTTTCCAATTTAATAAATCCAAGGTGCTCTCGCTGCCTGAACAAGTCTTATTTTCCTCCTGTCTCCTTTGACTGTGCTTCCTTCCTGCCTAATGTATCTATACCTCTCTCTACCTCTATCTAATCTTGTTTTCTGATGCCTTGGGTGGCAAAAAAACAGAAGTGGAACGGACTCTATTTTGTTGAAAGCCAAAGCTGGGATGGAAGTTTCCAATCCAAACCAATTGCATTTATAGCTGGGTTCTGCTCCAAATGGTAATTTGTCCCCTCGCCATTGGATCTGGCAGGGATGCTTCAGTGATGGATACTCAGAGCAGAACACAGCTGGCTGGAGGAGAGGATGCTGACACGTTGGAATTATCATTCCAATTTTTCAGATGCATTTTTTCTTCTAATTTCCAGATTAATAACAATGTTTTTTGCTATTGCTTATAACTATTAAATTGCAGTTTTTCTACAGGTCTGTCTTCTAACTCTCTGCTCCACATTTATATTTTTCAGGTATTACTGATTAGTCAGTCATGCAAATTGTTAACACTTTCCTCAAAGGCTGAATCATAATTACCTCGATATCCTTTTCAATTTGCACATTTATTTAGCACCACTATGAAGCTCATAAATGAAATTCTCAGTTTAATTTTATTATATCTGGGATGAACTGCAATTAGATTTTGTTACAAACCTTCTGTTCTTCTTTAAAACTCACTCAACATGTAGGATTTCTGAGGAAAGACTTGAAAATATTTCTGACTCCGCTCTTTGTGTAGCTGTAAGATAAATATGAATTATGTTGCATTTCATTATACAATTTCTGTTGAACAAATTATTAGGGGTGCAACTAACAATTATTTTAGTTGTGGATTCATTTTTTGTTATTCTGACAATTAATCAATTAATCGTATAAAAAAATGACACTTTTTGCACTGCACTTTTTATTTAATCATGTTTAAATACATTAGAAATACATCGAAAGATGCATCTAAACAAATGGTTTTTTTTTAAATAAACATTTTATTGCCTAAAATGTAAAAACAGCATTATTTTAGTGCACGCTTTATAATTCATAGTAAAGGATGCATCTACAGCTACAAATACTTCTAACATCAACATGTGAAAAGCTCAGCCCTTTCTGCTTAATAAGAGATTTTTGAATCTAAAACTAATACTTCAAGAGTTCTGTGTAGAACATATTTACAGGCAAAGGAATAGACATATACTTTTTAGTCCAATTTCGGATTAATTACTTCTCTGAATATGTTGTAATATCAACATATTCAACTGGAGTCTCTGTACTCCAGTTAACAAGTAATCAATTAAGTGATTACTAAACTAGTTGATGATTATTTCAATAATCAATTCATTTTGATTAATGCAATTATATATTCATTTCAGCCCTATAAAATTTACATTACAGCAAATTACCGACGTTCTGTTGGTCATCCTCACACCTACAGCAGAGCTGACCTGTTGAGGTATGAACACAAGAGGAATCAACCTACATCCAGGTCAAAGACTTGACCTCTTAGTTCCTATGTAGACCAGAAATACCAAAGTAAAAGCTAAAGAGTCATATCTGCCTCACAACAGTAAAACTACAAATCCCAAAATGCAATGCAACGGTCAGTTTACACACAATCTGTCCTATTCCTCTTGTACCCATCAGGTTGAGCTGCTACTGAAAACTTGAGTAAAAACTGAAGTGATATTTTGCAAAGAGACAAACTAAAGGTGAAGGCTATAATAAACCAGGAGCTTAGTGAAAGAGTTTCTCATTGGGTCTAAAAACTGAGTACTTCATACCGACTTCCACTGATCCACTTCGTCTGATTCTGATGAGAAATGAGTCCAATAAACTCCAAAAGCTGCAACACACTGAAGCAGAAGCTTTAGTGTTTCATTGGAGACACAGATGAATTTCCACTGATCAGATTCTAATACCAAACCTAATAAAGTTACAAGCCCAGTAGAGATGTCAGCTATGTGCCTTTGGCTTAGAGCTTCTAAATGTCTGCCTCAGTTTGTATTGGTTGATTTTTTTTAAGCTTTCTTCTGCTTTGATTCCAAGCTGGAATATCGGTAGCTGTATATTTTGATTTCCAGTGAGGCCTTTAGTTTTTCGCCTATTTTGACAGCGTATGATAAAACACTTTAATATTAAAGTATGAGGAGAACACTGATGCAGAGAGAAAGGCATCAGAATTGTTGAAGTATTTTTGCTTTACTGAACCTGTAGAAGTCTAATTTACAACTTGGTCTTACTCGGTTTCTGACAACCTTGGGCAAAATTTTAAACCTAATGCAGGTTTCATTGTCACCAGGAGAGGGTGAAAAATATGAAAATGTTTCCAAAAAACATGAAGATATTTCCAAAGCCAATCTCAGACTTTAATCTGAGATTAAAGTCATAAATCTGTGAAAAAAGTCAGAATTGACCTCAATCCTCGTTCACATATATTCTGTATATATTCAGATATAATTCACATCAAACTGGGATGATTTGATCAGATTTTTTTGACAAAATCTCTATGAAGTAATTAACATGGATTGCATCTGTTAGTCTTTCAAAGTGTCTTGAAACGACATTTTTTATGAATTTGTATTTTCTAAACAAACTGCATCCAGTTTGTGGCAAGTGAAATATCGCAAATATGCCTCACAATCCAACATTGGACAAAAATTATCACAATTCTTTGCGTAACAAGCATCTTTTCTCAGTAGACCATCATCCTCCTCTGACCTTTCCTATTGAATTCTTTCACACAATCTGCTGCATTGTTGAGTCTCCTGTGAATAAGTCTCTGCACCAGCTCTGTCACTCGGTTTGGAAACTCAGAAATGCATGCAGCCGAGACAGCGCTCGGGGAGAAATCATCTGACAAATGGCAGGTGTTGCATCACTGTTCTTATTTCTAGTTTTAATGGATTTACTTCTCTGACAGTGACGGCGTCTGCGACTTCGCTTTGAAACATAGTGTATAAAGAGTTACCCTATCACACTGTCTATGGCATCTGGCACTATGAATTATTAATACTTATCTTAGAAGTATCTAAATGGAGCTTTCAAGATCCCATTTTAGTTCCTGCTGTTAAGCAAAAGCCACAATAAGCACGAAAAGATTTTTAAACTCTTTTCAGTTGTATTTCTATGTAGATGTGATAGTGCAGCTTTGTTTTTCGGATATTAAAGTGGTTATTTGCATTTCATTTGTGCATTTTCTGTACAATTAGAGGCTCCAAAGAATATTTAATTGGACATTTGTTTTAGTTTCATGTGCTTATATAGATGTTTGAAAGCTGCTCACAGTTAACATGCTCCTTCATCAGGTCTTTCTTTATGAAAATTGAAGATGTCACTTGATTCAGGTGAAGCTTTCAATTTTCCCTTCAAAGTGAGCAACATCAGTTGATTGGAAGGAGTTAAGTGATTCACTCCTGACAGAGGATTTGATAGGTGCAGTTTAGAGAGGATGAACCAATTTGGAAGAGTGACAATTAAGCAAGAGAGGACTCCCTTCTGTTGTCAGTCATTCACTCTCGCAGTATGTCCTGTGTACGCAGCACTGCTTTGCCCAGATATGCAATGACAGTTGTCTATTGTCTAAGACGGATGTGTCAGTCTGTTTATGACTGGGCTGACTGGGGCTAATCTCTGCAGACGCCAGTAAAAAAACAGAAAGTGATTGGATTCTTCTGAGGACAGAAATTGCAGCACATTTTAACACTAAGCCACTCCTCTACATTAAAGTCAAACACTGTAAGGGAGCAGATGTTGGAGGAGGATGGAGTCTGGCTGAGGCCACATTTCCGGACACAACAAAGATCCCAATTACAGTGTTGTCTCACCCAGAGGGTTTTACCTGACATTGGAGACTTTAGCTGAAGGCAAACTTTAATCTGTGGATTTTTGCCTTATTTTTCTTGCAGCAAGTATAAAAACTGTCATTGTAACTTGCAATGGGAATAAGCCCCAGAAGCTAATTTGTCCTTGCTGTGAATTGCTTTTCTGGGTTAATTTAGATTTTTTCTTGCATGCATCAGAATGTTTTTTAACTCGACTTTAAAATTGAATGTGATCCTTTGGGATTAGTGTTTTTTATGGACTACAATAAACTATTTTTACTTGAAAAGGATTTATAGTTAAATGCAGTTATTTCCATATAACCTATTTTGCCTAATTATTTTCATATTAAACCTTTACTTGTTTTAGATCAGTGAGGATTTCCAAAATCATATGTAATTGGAATCTGCCAGAACCATAATAAAAGTTTTTTTTAACTTTATTTAAGTCCTTCTTCAAGCCTCTCACAATAGTTTGCTAGAATGTTGGCCCATTGCAGGCTGGATTGTGCTGGAAATATTAAAGACTTGATTCAGGAAGTCAAACTTTGGACAGAAAATTATCTTCCAAATGAGCAACGACCCTATTTTGAAACATGTTGGTACAGAGCTCATGTAGTCGTGAATGAAAATATTTTTCTTTCTTTTGCTTTCATTCAATTTTTATCACTTACATTTAGAAAGAAAAAGTAGTAGCTCAACTTTGAGAAGTGGTAACAACTCATCAGATAGAATAAATAATACATGTGTTATATTTGATCAAAAATGATATATCTAGAAAGAATTGCCACAGTTTGACCAGAAAAGCAAATAAAGGCTTTATGTAACATCCGATATTGATTACTATAATGCAGTTCTGTCTGGTCTTCTAGAGGAAAGCACAGCTACTACTAAATTCAGCTGCAAGAATGATGACCAGGACGAAAAAGCAAACATCACACAGATGTTAAAGTAGATGTGTTTACTACTGGTGCATTTTAGATTTGGTTTTAAGGTGTTTTTATTGGTATTGATGGAAGTATTGATAGTTTTAATCCAACATATCTGCTTTAATTTTACTATAAAAGCCCTCCAGACCCACCAGGTTCTCTGATGAAGGCTGTCTGACAGCATTTAAAGTTAAAACCAAAACTCACAATAAGCCTTATTAATTTATTAGAGCCCTCACCTTTGAGCAACCTTCCTGAACACCAGAGAACAGCTAATCTTTTATTCTGACTTTTACCTGAACTGCAGTACTTGTCTCTAATTTTATTCTATTTTACTTATCTGTTCATGAAATTCCAAACAAGTTTACACTTGGCTAGTTTTATTGTATGTTTTTTTTAAGTATTAAATAATAAAATCTAATTATGTTTAATCATTATTTATTTGACTTGAGGCCAAATGTAACATAATAAATCTCATTTTACTTGCATAGTGTATCAATTTTGAATTGAATGTTTGAATGTTTATTTCTTGTGTATAATTCTACTTTGTCTTTGATTTAATTGTATTAAAAAGGCTTGATTAATTCTAATTGATTGATTGATCACTTTATCATCTGGAGTTTCCCACTTTGCTTAAAGGCAAAGTGATATTTGTGAATGCAAATTTCTATTTTGGTTTATTGTCAGACAGTAAGATGAAATTGTTATGTGTGTATTTAAATATTTTAACATTTTGGCAAAAACAATGTGATAGGGTTGTGCAAATAAATGATTGTAACTTAAATTTTGTTTAATTTCTAAAATAAAAATAATGACAAAATACAAGGTACTCTATTTTGTCTGTTAAAATAATTTGCTACATTCTCTTTTTCGACTTGAAAAAGACACTTGGAATAATCCAGTGTAAAATTCAGAATATTATCCAGTTGGTAAATATATAAATCTGTGAATATTATTATTTTTTTGACATCTTTGCCATTTTGTTCCTCTGGCCTCTCTCAGTCACATTTGACAGAATTGAGCTGAATGCAGCTGCAACATGAGGTCTTAAAAACCTGAAGCGGCAGAAACACTTTACTGTAAATCTTCACCCAATTAACTGTGACCTCTGGAAAACCTGCTATTAAAGAGTCGCTTCAATACAGGGTTTGAGCTTCTGTTAGCCTGCTGCTGCTCCTAACCTCTCTCTTCCTCAGGAGAAGCAGGTTCAATAAAGACTTTGCTGCTGAATATGCAGAGTTAGACGGGAGCTATTAAAGACCAAAACTATTCAAACCTCTGGCAGATTCAGGTTTAAAGCAATCTTTAGCCAACATTTACATTTGAAAGTAACCCGTCAGAGTCCTGTCTTGTATCTGATATAGACTCTGAGGTAATCTTGCTGTTTATGAACTGAGATCTTCCAACCTCAGACTAGACTTTTTTTTAATAACAATTGAGAATGGTATAATTTTTGTTTATATTTATTTTTTTTACATACAAGAGGGTTTTTTGTATTATTTATTACTACAGCATAAATATTACAGCTTCCAACTTATTAAAATATATCATCAAAATTGATGTTCCTTTTATATTTTATTTTATTTCAGAATGCCTGTGTCCTTTCCTGTCAATGACAAACTTATTGGTGAAGTTAGAAAAAATATTATAAATTTACCATAAGCATTGTTATTTTTGATCTTAACTGTCTGAAGGAATTGGTAAATTTCTGAAACCGTTCTGCAGATGCTCCTGTGGGGACAAAACACCTCTCAACGTCTTAAAAAAACAGATTGACAAAGTGAAATCCTGTAAAAGCTACACATCAGACAGAAATAAAAATTCAACAAATCAATCCACCTGTTGACTCAAAAAAGTTTCAAGATATTTTCTGTTATTATATTAATAAGATGCAGTGTGCCAGATTGAGTGTAGCTGCGATATGTTTTATGCTGCTATCAGACATCAAACAAAAAGTACTGTTGAGCAGATGAAACCAAACTTTTAAATCCTAAAACGTACCTTGAATACATCAAGTGAACTGGACAACACCAATTAAGTTACAGTCTGCAAATTTAGCAAATGCATGCTCCAAAGCATGACATTTCATGTTAGACTAAAAGGTTGGTCCAATTATGTTTTCAAAATGCTGTGGGTTTTCAGTCCAGTGCTCTTTAAAAGCTTTATCTTTGGTATTTTCAGATAATTTGATAAACCAGTCCTGACTCTGCAGTCACTCTCTGTAAAACACAATCCCCTTTTAAGACTCCATGCACTATGGGATGGTAGGTCACAGAGGGGGTTGCCATGGTTTACATGTTTGCTCCATCGAGAACTAACCCACAACACTCCAACGAAAATGTCAAGACGCAGCCGTCCTCCGACTTGCAACTGACCCTGTGACGTTTTTTCACACAGGGTCTCGGTAAATTGTAGCGGGCGGTTGATGAAACCAGACCAGCTCTAATTCTTTCAGCCCCCCCGCAGGGAAGAACCAGGAAATGTCACCAAACTCTCCTCACGCACAAAAGAAAGATGTTCTCTCTCTCTCTCCCAGGCACGCTGCCAAGCCCTGTCACAAAGTCAAGCGTGACGCCTCCCGCGAACAACGCCGTGCACCTCCCCACCCCGCCTGCGAAGATATCAACCTGAAAATAGCTCAGTGGAGCCGAATGCCGAGCTGAAACAAACAAACCAAAAAAGAAAAAAAAAATTAAATATTCACTGTTGCGCAAGATAGAAGGAAAAGAGCAGGGTATAAAACTGCTCTTTTCTTTGTTTTACACATCACAACTCTTTGCCTGAAGGAAGTTTGACTGCATTATCAATGTTTCTCCTTCAAGGGACGTATCAAACATACAGTAGCCTGTGTGAGAAGCTGATATCCGTCACACCTCAGGCTGCTTGTATGAATGAACAGCAGATAAGGGTGTGTCGCTCATTAACTCAATTACATTGTTCAAATCCCTCCGCCTGCCAAAGCGCGAATGGGATCGAATTTAGTCGTAGATACAAAGTCATCTTCATTGACACACGCGCCGGTGGAAAGAAACTCTGCTGTAAATACAGAGAAAGGGGGAGAGGGGGTTCTCCAATAACAACACTGGCCAGATGAGCATCACAGCGAGAGGTTTTTCAATAAATCTGTCCCTCCAAAACGCCCGTCAATTTGTGAGAAAGAGCCAGAAAGACGGCAGGAACAGTCAAAACAGCACTCTGAGCGTGGAAAAATGGAACTATAACAAGTGCTCTTCAATGCTGCCCTGCTGTTTGCTTTTGATAGCAGAAGTCGTAATGACATTCAAGTATTCAGCAGGCTGGGAAATGAAGCAGCGGTGGAAAAGACCAAGATAGGGACAGCGGAGGAAGGAAAAAAAAGGAAAGGGTAAGCTTGTGTTTGCATAAAATTCCTGAGTGTGTGTGGAAATTGCTGCATGTGTTGGTAGGAATGTGTGCAAAAGCAGGCTGAGGGGTAAGGTGGTTGGACTGCCAAATTGTGCAACTACTTGTGGCAGGGGCAGCAGCGTTCCACTGACACCAAAGTTACTTCATAAACTGTGAGATTAATTTGAGCTGTGTCATTTTCCCAGGGTCCCTTTGCCACTCCTTCAGAGGACCTGAGGAGCAGTTTAATTGCTCAGCACTCTGCAAGTAGGGCACCACCTTATGGGATAAACCATACAGGAAAATGATACAGTTCTTTAAAGAGTTTTATTTTGTCATATTGGAGTCATAAAAATAAGCTTAATAGACCAACACATTGTGGTGCATAGCTCTAAAGGTAGAAAAACGCAAATAATATTTACGTTTCTTTCAAATAAAAATTGAAAACCATGACAAACTGTGGCATACCCTCAATCCAATACTCTAAAATAAAGAGAAGTTCAGCTAAGTGCTGCTAAAGATATGTTGTGTACAAAAAAGTGGCAGGAAAGTCACTGACCAAAAGATTCAACCCACGGTTTACCGTTCATCAGAATAAATTATTTAAACATTAAAGATGATACATGACAAAGCCTTTTCAGTACAAACCTTAGTTTTAAAGTAACAGTTCAGTTTGTTTCAAGTAAAAGAAATGTTTTCTGCTTTATTTATGTTTATTTTTACTTTATGTAATATATTTTCTGGCAGCAATGTGAATTTATTAATATGTTCTATCATTTTAGAAAGTGCCAGTATAAGAGGAAGCTATGCTGGCCACTGGAGATTTAGTTTGACAAACATTATAAAATCTGATAGAATCAACGTAAGAACACTTGAAAATATTTGTTGCTAAGATTTTTATTTACGACTGTGTTGAGTCTATACTGTTGTCTTAGTAAATGAACAATCCACTTTACAAGTTGAACTTGAATGCACCACAGAACGCACCTCTCTTTTCCATCAGCACTCTAGCTTCAGATGAAATGAATGTTCCCAAGTAGCACAGTCTAGTGCTGAGGAACTTCTCTTTTTTTTTTTTTTTTTATTTTATTTCTGCATTTTAAAGTTTTGTGGCAGAAAATAAAGTTCTGCATTTTGGGTTCCTTCATAAAAATCCTGCACTGTAATAAAATGCTTTGTGTTAGAATGGACAGTCCAGTCCAGTTCGCAGTCCAGACTTAAATCTAATCAAGAGTCTGTTCAGAGTTGAAAACTGCTGTTGAGATTCTCTACTTCTGATCTGGATTATCTGCTCTTTTGCAAAGAAAAATTAACAAATTTTAGTTATTTTAATGTGCAAAGCTGCTGGAGAGATAGCCCAAATCACAGAAAAGGTGGGTGTACAAAGTATTGACGCAAGAGGGCTGACTACGTAACGCATGTCACACTTTTCAGATTTGTCTTTGTAAAAACTTTTAAAAACTTTGCATCATTTCCCTTCTACTGAATTTTTTAGCCTTGTAATCCCAATAAAATTCATTCATGTTTGAGAACATAATGTGATAAATTTGGAAGAAGTTCAAGGAGTATGAATAGGTGGTGTAGATGCACAGGTGATGCAAGGTGCAACCGCCAGGCTGTGTCTGTATGCAGCGGCAGACCTGCCAAACATTTTTTTCTCCTTGGCAGCCAACAGCTTGGCCCAGAGAAGTAGTTTTGTTTAAGTAAAGACCAAGGAGCCTTGAGAATGTGTGAAGCAGCGTTTGAGCTTTTGTTTGTGTCTTCATGCATAAATATAAAACACCTGTATGTGTGTTTCTGGGTGTGTTAGCATCTGTTTACACATTCTTCCCAGGCTCCCTGTGAATGCACCTATATGGATGTGTGTGCGCGTTGACGTACAGTCGGGAACTTGCATGTTCACTGAACAGGAAGCATGTTTTAGTCGGTGCAAGTGCGAAGCCGGCCAAAAGACAGACAGGCAGAGCGTCAGTGTGCACGAATATAAGCGCGCGGGCATTCTTAATACTCTGCCTAGCAGGCTGTGAGAAAACCAAGTGAAGGAGAGTGAATCAAATCGAGGTGTGAGTGTGTGTTTGTGTGTATCTCTAAATGCACTGCTAAAAAAAGCGGCACGTGTCAGTGCGTGTTGAAGATTCTCATGAAGAAATAAGGAGCTTATGAAAGGAGCATATTCTTTTTTTAAGTAAATCTCATTAATTTTAATTAGCTGTATATTTAGCCCCAACACCTGGATTGAGTGTAATTCCATTTGTAAATATAACGACTGCTGAGCAGAGGAGATGAGATGTCTCAGGTAGCAGCTAGACTGCCATAGCTGCCTCACATTTCCATAATGTCTTGTTTTTGATTGTGTCGCGTGCCTAAGAAGGATATCAGAGGCAAATATGCATAACCTTCATTTTCCTATCGCATGCTCTGTGTAGCACGCCATGCCTCATCCTTTTCAACATTCACCTTTATTCCTCTATCCCTCCCTCGCTGCTGGTTCTTTTCATTTTCTCTCTGGTCTCTGCACCCCATCATTAGAGAGTGCTCACTTTTTTTCCCCTCCAACCTTCGCCGCCTCCATCTCCCTGCCCTCCTGCCCCCTTACTGTAAGCTTTTTTTTTGTTCACGTGCATCCCTCTGTATTTCTCCCACACTCCCTCTCTTTCTTTCTCACCCTCCCCTCTTTTCCTTGGTAATCAGCTTATCCTATGTGTGTCCAAGCCTCTGTGTCTGCGTTCCTCCTCTCTTTGTTTCCAATTCATTCAGCAGGGAGATTAGAGGTGCCTATTTGGTGCTTTTGTCTTCAACCGGCGCAGCAGTGACGAGTTACACCGTGAGGCGACGGCCCCATTGCCAAAACGCACATTCACCCGTCATGTGCTCAACATACCTTCATTGTTGTCAGGGGCCCGATTCAGGATGTACAAGTGCCTCGAAAAAGAACTTTTTATGTGTTTGCTACTTTAAAAATACAAACTGCAATGTATTTTTTGTGACTATGTGATAGAGCAACACAAAATAGTTCAAATTTTTTAACTGAAGGGAAAATGATACATGGTCTTAACTATTTCTTACAAACAAATTGATTTTGTGCTTAGCTCCTTTTATTCTGATACCCCTATATAAAATCAAGAATGACTAATGAGCAAAACAGGAAGGGTCCAAGTAACATTTTAACAAAATATAGCAGATTATTCCACCTCATTAATATTCATTAATATTGACAAATTATTGACTTAATACAAGTTCATATTTCTTGCTGAAACGTTACTTGTTTCAGATTAACGATAAGTTAATCGTTAATTTTGTTTTATTTGAAGTGTATTAGACAATAGACACTTGGTAAGATTTTGCTTTTGCAGAGAAGAAATTTGTGAGAGTTCAGTTTCTCATTGGGGATATGGAGGAAAGCAAACATATGGAAAAAGGAAGAAAAATTGAACTTTGACTGTATATCACCTTGAATGCACAACCAATGGAACATGATGGTGGCAGCATCATGCTGCACAGACAAGGAAATTAGTTGGAACTGAGAATAAAATGGTTGGAGCAAAGTACAGAAAAGCTCTGGAAGGAAACTTGTTCGTGGCTGCAAATAAAGACTTGAGACTCGGGTGAAAGTTCACTCTCAAGGACATTCACTAAACATGCAGCTAGGTCTACAGTTGGATTGGTTAGATCTATGACTCTCAGTTTGTGCTACATATGATCTGTCTTATTTTCAAAGCTGATTTGAACCTGGGAATGGCTCAAGGTTCAAATAACAGTGAAAATTCCTAATTGTTGTCTAGACCAAACTAACTATAGCAATATCAGTAAATAACAGTATGTCTCTGACTTTTTCATTTAAAAGTTCTATTAAGTTGTGTGAATCTTGTTTTTTTTTTTTTTAGATGTTCTCTATGCAATATGTTAAAGCTTAAGAAAACCAAAAAGAATTGCAGCTGTAACTGCAGTGAAAAGGCTGATACGAAGGCACAGCACAGTTTTCAGAGTTTTAGTCATAAAATATCTATAAAACTGTTTCTGTAAACTTTCACTTCACAGTTAAAGACTACTGTTGTTGTTTTATCATACATACTTCCATTAAATTATCTTTATGTTTGCAGCTGAAAAATGGTCAAATGTGAAAAAGTTCAAGGCTTACAGAAGCTTTTCAAGGTAATGTAAACCCAGATGACACTGAGCTGTGTGTGAATTTAGAGCCTCCATATGTAGAATGCTCTCTGCCTAATTGATGGGGTGACCTTAAATAATGCTTAACCTTTTCCTCGCTGTAGCTTCCTACTCTGTGTCTGACTGTATTTCTCATTAAAATGAAATCAGCGTAGTCTTCTTAAAGGTTTCCAAGCATAAAACATTCACTGGGTATTACAACAAGAGTTGCTTCTGTTGAGCTTCACTTCTGTTAGAACAAATTAGGTATGCAGACGTGCATAAATTTGGAGGTGAGTCGTAACATCAGAGTAGCTACTTTTTTCTTTTGGCATTTACTCTTCTTACTTACTTATTTTCATCCCTGATAAATGGAGAGTCTTAAAGTTGCTCACTTTGCTTCTGTACCTGCTACTGAATGAATTTCAGCATTTTTTTTTTTTTATTTTATTCTTGAAGCAAAAAAAGGAGAAGCTGTTAGTAGAAACAAAAGCATGTGTCTGGTCCTCATAAAACTCAAGGATAACAGCAACAATATGCTTCTGTTCATCAATAGACCTCCACTTAAGGCAAGAAGAGATGGAAGCAGCGGATCTCGTGAGACGGCTATCATACATCCTGTTAGTCACAATCACTGCCAGCACTTAGTTATATAAAAGGATTCCAACAAGGAGCACCGGTATCGAATCAAGAGAGAATCTGTCTGGGTGGCGGCATGTACTGGGGCTTGAAGTGAGGGAGTTGGATAATAACCCTGACATTAGCAAGGTTTGATATCGTTTACACTCTTATTTAAAAATAATTGTAAGGAGGACAACAATCAGAGATGAAACAAACATCTGAAAGCCATTAAAATGTGGTTGTATCTTCTTGTTACCTTGAAAAGAAATCTTGCGTTTTACAAGAGCAAAATCTCAGAACATGTGATGACATGGGAATTATTAAGCACATGTATAATTTTACATGTGACCTATCAGAAGCAAAGTTTGTCTATTTGAAGCATGACTTTGTAATACATCGACAGCATAAGGATGGAAGTGTCCATTCAGCTCAACTGTCTGGTAACAACCACGCAAAAATCTTTAACTATAAAATACTCACTCACCAAGCTGCTGTTACAAATGCTCACACACATACACACACTTCACTATATATTTTTTGCATAGATTAGAAAACAACTCGTTGCTTTACACCAGAACACTTCGACATGTGGTGGGGGAAACTGAACTCAAGCTCACAATCTGCTGATTACTCATCTCACAGAGCCACAGCTGTCCTGCATGAAAGCTCTGTCTAATGAAGGAACATGAGGATTCCCTGCTGTAACTGGAGTTTCCTTCAATCCTGAACTGACCATCTTCCCTCACTGGTCTTTCTTCACACTAGGATCTCACTCTGCCCTTAGACTGAAGCTTGTTAGCCAACAAGTGTTTCTTTGAAAGCATTTTTCTGAACAGGGGAGCAGAAAAACGCCTGATTTGTGACGTAGCATAATAACATAAAAACTGCCCAGGAATTTGTGAAAATTTCATTCCCAATGTGAAATGTCTACCCATTGACAAGTGAAACATATAGATAAATATTACACATGTAACAATTTTTTTCTTGCAAGTTTTTAATATGTGGAAATTAAATCGTGTTGGAAAATTTTCTTAAAGACTGTGCTTCACATGTAGAAACTGCACTGTGCAATAACATGCAAACACATGCATCACCATATGGCAATTGCATTATGTTGCAAGATGTAAAAGCAATTTGGAAAATATTTTACATATTTTGTCCCATGTGGAAATTATGTCATGCAGTAACATCTAAAACACATGTGGGATAAATCCCACATATAAAATATTTTCCCACAAATTGCAATGTGAAAATTATAAGGTAAAGTATTTATGATATTCATGAATGATACAACATATTAACAACATAAAACATTTTAATGTAAAACATTTTCCCATGTTTCACCTGTGGAAATTAAAAAAAGTGTTTAGCATGTGGCAGGTATGTGTTGCATATTGACATGTGAATCGTATGTCAAACTCATTCCACATAGAAAATATTTTATATTAGGAAAACAATTTTTCAAAAGGAAAAATATATTTCACATATGGATTTTTTTGACAATGTGAAGAAACATGTTTTACAAGTAGATATGTGTAGCCACATGCGGAACACGTGGATGCATTTTTACATTTTCATGAAATCATGACGAGGCGTGAACCTCCTATGTTTTATTCATAAGGGCGCATAGAGTGCAAGAAAGTTTTATTTAACTTTTCTTTATGTAACAAACTCTACTGTCAACATCTGCTCACTTCTATCTCCTTTATGTAACATTTAGCTTCAAACTGCTGGGGGAAAAAATTCCCCTGTCATCATTTTTGTGGACTTCCAGGATAGGACCGTAAAAGACGACCTTTTCCACTTCACTGAAAAGCAAACGCTGGCTTTATAGAATAGGATCTAATGATCCTTTACTTGTCATAGTTGTTCTTTCAGACAATGCAAACTGGTAACTACCTGCTCTTGAACTGGCTGAATGAAAAAACTTTTTATCCAATTACAATTCCATCTTAAATGATGAAAGTCCGTACTCAAAGTGCAGACTACTGTAAGAGGCATTTATCTAAATGATACAGACTACATTCTAATAGCAGAGTCTTACTGGAAGTAGGAGACTTTTAGAAGCAGTATGATGTGATCGTCAAGCATAAAGAGCACAACAGTGCACCAGAGAGCATAAATGAATACCTCTGAGTTGCTGTTCACAATAGGAAAACTTTAATAATGATGCAACAGCCTCACAATAAAACTTGCAACTAAAACAATAAATGCATCCTTTATATAGAAGACAATAACCAGCCCTGCTTCAGAACAATATTGCACAGTGAGAATAGATTTCTCTCAGATTTAAAGCTGAAGCTAGCACTCGGTTCCTTCGCTTCTTACATCATAAAGTGGAAAATTACAAACACCCCAGAGCCATTTAAAGTTATGTTATTTATGGTGATGCTGTAGCTTCAGAGGGGGAGAGGATATTTATACACAGATATGTGACAATATAATGTAAACATATGATTTCCAAGGATTTATTTTTATGGATCCAACACCCATCAGGGTTTATGTCATCTAGAGACCTGCTTTACGACGCTTTTCCTGATTCCACACATGGCCACGCTATTAGTGACTCAATAACTGGCCATCCAGCGTGCAGACAGTAATATCCCAGACACAAACCGGACTGGAGAACACTCCCCTCAATAGCACACAGGTGAGTTCAAAAGGGTTTTATGGCTGTGGTATCGGTGATAAGATGTCCCCAACGACACACTGGCTTTCTATGAGCTGAAGTGATGGCATCATCAAAAAGAGGCAATAAACAAGAGCAGCCTCTGCCGTTTCATTGGTGGTGGAGCTCCAGCGCTTAAGGGGGAAACCCTCGACACTCAGACTCAATCAATAGAAAATGCTGCACTCCACAGCCATGCACTCACGTCCTCTGGCACACGGTCACGGTCAGAGTTTAACACAGAAACACAATGACTACAGCGAGGACATTTAGTCATGGTTTTAAAAAAGTACACCCTCCATTTCATTTCAAAGATCAGGAGAAAAAGGTGGGGTCCTTTCATGGTTAGCTTTAAAGGTGACCTGCTAGGCTTACTTGAAAATGTTAGTATAGGTCTATCGGCTATACAAAACATGTTCATTAAATTTTCTGCACCAAATAATTTAGATAATGAGATTGTAGTCTGCTCAGTTCTACTTATATTAGCCTTTTTAGGGCCTCTTGTCAATTTAAATCCAAATAAACTGCTGCTGCCACACCCCTCAACTCAACATTTACTCTCGCATGTGAAAATAGCTACAAACACATGCACAATTATGCAATTGTACATCTTTGAAAAGAATAAGTAGAGCCTCCTGCACAACGAACAAGAATCCAGTAAGTGTTTTCTGGCTGGTATGTCAACAGCAAAACACTTGTCTTTTCCTTTAGAACTTTGAATGAAAGTAATCCTAATTTAAAAAGTTGTGAAAGCATTTTCAACCACTTATCTTTGTTTCACATTGTTGCTTTGCTTTCATGAACAAGATTGGGCCAAACCTGATCTGCCAGACAGATGGAGTCACATTTGACTGTGGAATACTTGAGTATTCAGACTAGCTCAGGGCCAGATCAATGACTCCAAGGCATCCCAGTACTGTTACTAAAAAAGAAGTCATTATTCCTTGCCCTCTGTGTTTAACTATTAAATGAGGTGTTTGGGCTTCTTCAAACATTTCTACATCTATACTTTGATTTTGTCTCACCAATCGACTTTTCTCTAGAGGTCTGAAGTTCAATCATATGCAACTTTTCATATTGTGATGCCATACTCTTTTTTTTTAGAGGGAAGGAAATTTGTTCTGGCCACTCTTTTAAACAAAGACTTGGCACTTTAACATTTAAAATGCTCACTGAGTCCTGCAGAGACTAACATGGAGCCCTTAGATGTTTCGGAGCTTGTTTGAGTTTTGCATTGTCTGGTATTGTAGTGAATTGCTGCAAGGTTCACTTTCTTTCCATTTTGACATTTTACTAAAAAAGAATCAAAAAGCCAAAACTAATTTTATTATCGAGGTGGTCAAAACTTGGCATCCAACTCAATCTTTGTCTTTTTTTTTTCTTGAAAAAATAATGGCGGTGGAGAATCTGCTTATTTGCTTTGAGGTTTGATTTAAATATTCACAGAAATGAGAAACTCTGAAATATTATTTTTATTTTGTCTCCGGAAAACAATCCTAAAATTAATAGAGGGTGAACTTTCTTTTAGGTATGACTACACACCTTCTCAGAGAGAAGGTCCTTGATCTGACTAGCTGCATCAGCAACAGAAAGGGTCATTTCCATCTCAACGGCAATCAATTAAATCACTCCCACAAAGAATTCCAGGAGATAGAATATGACATTTGGAGGTAAAGTTGAGGGGGATTTGAAAGAGTGCAACCTGATCAAAAAGAGAAGCCAGCTGAGTGCAAAAAAAAGGATTCTAGTTGAAAAAGAGGTGATTTAATGTACTTGAAAGCTAGCGTTTTTGTTTGGCTTTGTTTAATCCACTGCATCTTTGTGAAGTGATGGTTTAAAGCCGACTCTTCGCTAAATGCAGGACCCCTAATTTTCTCAACCCTCAGCTGCTGCAGCATGATTTGTCTCCTAATAGCACCTGATAGGTAGCAGTCTGTTAACATTTTGTAAAATCTCAAGAGCCCTTCTCTCTTACAGTCTCTAAATGGCTTTTGCTATTATTATGATGGTAGAGAGCGAGATTGATCTGTCCTGATGTAATCTCACAATGGCTGAATGGGTCTGGGTGGGTGTGAGCTTCCTCAAATTGACAAGGTATAATGGAGACTTCTTTGGATGCTCATGATCCCTCTACAATCTGACTGCCTCTCATTTAGTTGGGCAAAATATTTTTTATAAACACTTGCATCTTGTGATCCTGTTGTCACTCTGTAGTAACTAACTCCTGCATTCAACTTTCAGAACTTTCACCTCATTTGTCAAATACCTGGTTTTCCAACTTTTAAATTTTTTTAAAAGCTTAACTTTTTACAGATATATTTTTCCATAGAAAATAAATGGGAAGGTTTCAAATCAGATCTAAACTTGGAGAAATGAAATGGGGTTTTTTTGGAATATAAAGTCCTCTCACATTTTTGAAGTATCTGTGTTGCTTTTATCTCTGATCACAACAAAAGCCACACATAGGTTCAATTAACCATCTTGGATTGATTTTTTATGATTTATTAGTGCCCCAAGTGCTCAGAACATTATTAGCCAACTTAATCACAAAGTATGCCATCAACTCCCCGTTCAAATTCAAGCATCCAGCATCCTGAGCTGAGTAAATCTTCACCACAGCAGTCAGAACATTTGCATAGATTTGGAATAGATTTATTTTTATTTTCAGACTAACATTTGCTGGGTGAGTCACCTTTGTTTAATGTTTTGTTTGAAAGCTATCAGCTGTATCAGACATTATTACATGAGAATAAACCTCAACTACAGTAATTGTACATGCTAAGCTAAGAATTCGTAGATGAACATTTACAAAAATGTTTTTTTCTTATCTCGAGGGTGCACAGCTGTCAAATTCAAATGTAATAAACATTTTGTGACACGTTGCTTTTCAAACAAGCATATGGTCAAGCAAAAAAATAGTTGAAATGAAGTTTGTATTCCCAAAGTAGAAACAAAAGTGGTCACTGATGGAGTAGTCTATATATAAAGGCAGAGTTAAAACAAATTAGCTCCAAATAATACTTTATTAAACCTACCAAATTTGTGAAAAACTAAGACTCCTTCTATGCATTTTACTGCAAGATAGTAATGAAACTGTCTAAAAAAGGATTTTGTTCTAAATTAAAACTAAGAAATTTCAGGTAACAATTTGCATGAACTTATTGTAAAGAAATCAAGCAAAAAATATTTTTACAACAGCAAAAATGACAATTCAATATCTGAAAAACTTTGGCAAAGTTAAGCTGTATCCATGTAGTTCAGTTTGTCATCATATTTCACCATATATAATTAAGCATAAATAACATTTTTATTTAATAACTGTAAAGTTGAAAAAGTCCATGAAAAGTATTAACTTAAGCGGAGCCATTGTATTTTTTTTTAGAATGTATTTTACAAGTTTGTAGCAAAATCTGAAATGTTTTAGTACAATTCAACTGTCATTTCACGTTCTTAAGTTAATGTAGGCTCATTACTTTACCTCACAGCTTTCACAATGCATTTTTGCAGGAAATGCAATTTTTCTAGTGGAGCTTTCAGTTTCCCTTCTTTTATGCCTACCGGCAGCTCTGTAAATCTATGACGACGGTATGGAGACACACTAGTGGGTGTAAAGCGAGATGAAAATCCTCCCAAGGGCCCTGGCGCCCATGGCTGGAGCTTTGTTAGAAGTTTAATCAATCAGCCACAGTGCCTTAATTAATCGGCATGATGAACAGGAGAAATAATTGGGTTTCTGCCAGATGGGAATCTGTTGCAATCTAATGTTGGCCAATCAGGATCCAATTTGTTATCACAAAGCTGATCTGGACGACAAAACACTTGCAGGATCAAAGCAGGATAAAAGTACAAGACAATGGATCTAATGTGCCTTTAGAGGTAAACTTTTGACAGGAAATACAAGGTCTCAACCTCTCCAGCAATGTACTCAATGTGTTTAAGATACTTAATTGGATCTAAACAATGTCAGAACACTCATCAGTCTTAATAGAACCCAGAATATAGTCTAGAATATACTATTGAAGCATAGTGGTGGAAGAAGAATTAAATCTGCTCCTCCCCAGATGTTTCTGAATCAGGAGAAAGCTAATGAGGGGTGTCTAGTTTTCCAATAATGCAGCAGATGCCATTAACTGTAGCCCTCTCTGACAATACTGATCAGCCCAGACTCAGTTCAAACCAGGTAAGCAATGTCTGCAAGAAATGGAAGAACACTATAGCCTCTAAATAGCTAGCACCGAGAAGAAGCCAAAATAGTTGAGTCCTATTCCACTGGAGCCAAACGGAAAAATAGCTTAGGCCTCTTATTAATGTCACAGTGGCTAGGTGGCAATTCCCCCAGGCTCTGTGTACCTCAGCTTGTTAATGAGTCACTGCTTATCAGTCAGCCTTGTTAACAGGCAGAGGCCTCTCATCCAAACCGCCTACCGCTATTGTGTGCTAGCTGTAAAGCATATTAGCCAAATATTCCCCCATCTTGGCACACAGGAAGTCAACAGCAAATAACAGCAGTGCACACAGGAAGTGGGCTTTGAGCCAATGAGAAAGGGCTGGTCCAATGGGGAAGGAACCCATTTTGTCTGAGGATAAAGTGAACCGCTGGCAGACATGCAGAGTCTTCCCGCCTGTAAATCTTAGCACACAAACAACAAGTGCACACAGCTCCCATCCTTTAATCTTTATTCATTACCGGCCTCAGCTGGAGGTATCGGGAGTCATTCAGTGGCTCCGACCAGCAGAAAACGTAGAGTAAATAAACAATTAGGCATGTTTCTGGTCGCAAAAGCAAACTTCCTGCTAGGGTTTCTAAGAGCCAGGTGGCTGATGGGAGGTCACGGCACGTCGCTCTGCTTGTTGTCGACTGAACCGACCCTCTGCTCTCCACCACAGCCCCGGGGTAATTGGGTCAACATTACAGATCCAGGGCACAGCCGGCCAATTGCATGCCTAATCTGTGCCCTTCTGAGAGGCCCTTTCCATCCACATCGCATGGCTGCACATCCAGCTGTGTAAATGGATATGTCAAATGGCATGCAATTAGTGTCTCCCTGATTCGTTCGGTTGCTCTAAGGAAGCAGATGAGTCGAGAAAAAAAAAACCTCAACTGTCCATTTCATGACTTGACATTCATATGAGAAAGAGATGAGGGACTTGGGAGTGAGCGGTTGGTCAGGAGTCATGACACAGATTCAATGGAATGCTATAAAGGGGAAGTATTATGTAAAATTGACTTTTTTGAGCTTTGCATTATTCCCTCATCATAAACATATCTGGAGTGTTAGCTTGATTCTTTAATTGCATGTTTGAGAAATCTTTTACTTTCCCATGGCAACTATTCAACTGTGCAATACACCTGCCTGGCCCTACCTCCTCCTTGGACATGCAGTTTCTGAGGTTCCAAGTTTCCACCTTACAGTGCAATCCTACCTTGTGACTCCCCCACTCAGCTTCTTCAGACTAGTGGCAGCAATTAGCAAACACCTGGTGCATCTGCAACACTAGTAAAAATCCTTAAGGGTTAATAGAAGAGCGCTGTTGTGATAACTTCTCAACAGCGTATGATTCTTTTAAATCATAATATTTAGTAAATACGTAGCACTTTTATAACAACTGGCAGAAACGTAGTTATTTGATTGTGCCATAAAATTGAACTATGTGATTGGAAAATACTTCCCCTTTAAAAATAACATTTTCTGATTTTTTTGTTCGTGTTTGTTTGTGACAAAAGAGTCCTCGTAAATTTAATTTACTGAAGACTCAAGCAGCCAAGCAGTAATGGGCTCCCCTGTTTTCAGAAGGCTCATCTGCTCCAACATTGATTGCTGAGCTAATCATTTTTCCTCTCTGATACATAATGCTGAATTATTTATGTTAAGTAGACCATTCTGTTCCAGGTCCACCTTATGTGGACTTCTCCATTATGAAGACCCATTATCTGACTACTCAACCACTCTAATCCATCTTCTACTTAACGGCTCTGCCGCAGTGTCACAACAACACCAATCAGACTGATCGGAGCAGATGTGAGCGATGGACACGTGCTCAAGGCTTACACTTCCTGCTTAAAGTTCAGCCCGGCTGTTTGGGCATTACTCACATGTCAACTGCAAAACTGCACATACAAGATTAACATACAGTCCCTTTGAGAAGGATTCATCCATCTTAAATTTTTCACATCTATTAAGGCCGCAGCCACAAACTCCAGTATATTTTAATCCTGTTTTAGGTGACAGACTCAGAAAGTAGATCATCTGTGAGATAGAAGGTAGTAGAGAAATAGTTTCAAGAATTTTTAGAAATAAAAGCTGATAGCTTTTAGTCTGAAACCATTAAATTAAGTCTGAAGTGGTGTAAAACAGTGAGCCGTCACTCTGCGAGAGGCAGAGGCGCCCTGGACAGACCACCAGTCCATCACAGGCCAAGAAAATAATCATGCAATAACACACGTATCCATGCAGGCAATTTATAGTGGCTAATTATGCTAACATGCATATTTTGCATCATAGGAGGAAGCTAACGTACCTGAAAGGAACCCACACATTCACCTACGAGTCCGGCTGAAGTTATGGGTAAGGCTGGGCGAGATAATTACTGTCACTAACTACTTCTCTTATAAATTTTACAAAAGCTCAACAGACACAACCTAACAACCCATTTCCAGGGCGCCTGGCCCTTCAGGTAGAAAAGAGAAACTCCCCAAGGCTCTCAGCGGTTTCTCCAGGTTCCTCAGTGGTACCGCACCTGATGCTTTCCAGGACTCAACTAATACAAGTTTGTGGATTTGAAATGCTCCCTTAAGATTTATTGAGGGCAATTACCTTTGTTGTCACATGCATCTATGCAAACCCATTACAGAAAGGCCCTGAAAACAGAGCTAACAAATGCACCACTGTGCAGCCATTCTGATACTTATAAAAACAAAACAGTACAATCCAATTCATGCAGAAGCCTCCAAATAATAAATTATTTATTATTTATTATACATTCTCAAATAGGTTGAGATTTGAGAATGTGCTAGAAAAATGTTAAGTCCCATTGAGAAAATAAAAACCTATGGCTCAACTGTAAACCTATCGAAGTTAGGCCAAGGAAGTTGTTGAGTCAATAGGAGAATCAGCCAAAATGCCTCTGTACCTCTGTGCATGTTAGGATGGGAATGTGTAACCAGGGCAACTTTTAGTCACAGTTTGCCTTCAATGGAAGAATAGCACAAAGAAAGCTATAATATGTTGCATTTATAAGACACCACATGCCATCTAAGGGACTCAAAAAACATGTAGAAAAAGATTCTCTGATCAGATGTTCGCAAAATCATTTGGTCTATCCCATATGATCTCTGTTGTGAAACATGGTGTTGGTAGCATCATGCTGGGGGGATGTTTTCTCTAGCAGGGACAGCGAAACTGATTGAGGTTGACGGGAAGGGGAAATATAGAGTAATTATGGAAAAAACCTGTGAAAGGTTCAGGGGTAGGAATACTTTTGCAAGGCGCTGTAAGCGTGTATATTTTTTATCCATAACCAAGTTTGCCATTTCATTTTGAGTTCCTTGTGTTCACTGTGATTCTATTGTCAAACTTATTCTAAGTGTTTCTGACTTATTTCAAAGTAGTTATATTAAGTGAATTTGATTTTAATTAAAGTTTTATACAGGAAAAGAATTCTGTTACACTTTAGATTAAAACATGCAGATTAAAGCCGCAGTAGAGGCCAGCGCTCCATCCCTCATCCCGCATTTCACTTTCACTCTTTGACGTGTTTTCTCATCTCCTAAATGCTGTCAGACGTCTCAGGCTTAATTACTCTCGTTGACTGACATGATAATGTAAAACAGTGCTCAGGTGAAACTAAAGCAAGAATTGGTCATGCATGGTCAGGCCTCCCCGTGGGCACACCTTAATCAAATGTGACACGCTTCTGAACAGAAGCCAGAATCATTTTGGGGCCCAAATAATGAACCTCTACCTGGGTTTCAATGACGAGCTACACGTGTCTGGGTCAGCAAACTGACAAGAGTTTGATATTTCATCATCAGAGGCTCAGTCTGGGGTGGCCATTTCTCCTCTTCTTCTCTTTAAGCAGCTCACCGCGCTCCGAATTTCCTACTCATCTTAACACAGCCGGATTGTCCACAGGAGGAACACATTAATAATCTTTGCACAGAAACTAAATAGCACTTAATTCAAAAGAAATTAAAACTTTGCTCATATGGATAAATGATGTCAAAAGAATCTCAAAGATGTGCGGGTGTGCATATCGTACTTATTTATGGTGTGATTGCAAAATATGTGTAGGCGAGATCAGCTGAATGTAGAGGGCCCTTAAGAGCATATATTCCAAATGCAAATCAGAGAATGTCTTTTAGAAGGCTCCTTGCTTGCTGAAATCTGTCTCTGTTCTGTGCCAAACACTCTGTGCAATTAAAACCCCAACTGTAATGAGAAAATGGCAACAATATTCTACCTGTGTCAATCAATTTTCAATGGTTCAAGGGCCAATAATCGCTGCTCGCCATTTTGTGTCGGGTACAAGCTGCCCTCTGAAGGTTGTGTTACCAGCAGGCAGTCACTTGAGAGTTATGTAATTGGGAAGCACATTGGACAGTGTATTCCTGCTCACTTGGTACTCGCAGCGGGGATGATATCATTACAAAGTGCTTCTCTCATCAAATCCTCTCTTACCATCCGCCTCAGCCGCAGTTCCAGTTTTAGCCATGACGAGTGTTCTGTATCTGACCTGCAAAGTGTGTGGAAACGTGTTTGGCTGCAATCTGAGAAAGCACAAGATGATCACCTTGTTTTTCCAGGTTGTATGAAGCTTCAACATAAACAGATGGTTTGCAGAGCATCAGAAAAAATATTACGAGATGCTGAGAACTAAAGACAGAAATTCAGACTGTTCGCTTTCTCTGTGTGTGCAGGGCTTTGGAAAATTTATTCCTTTTGAGTTTTTTCATATTTTGTCAATTTACTATCAGAAATTTTCATGTACTTTATTGGGATTTTGTTAATATAAATTAGAAAAGTATTCAGCCCATTTACTCTGTAAAATCCATATAAAATCCAGCAAAACCAATTGCAGGTTCACAGTGGAGGTGGGCAAATCTGTCGCCCTTTACCGAAGAGTGGCAAAAAGAGTGTTTTTTATCTCTAAAACACGTGTTCCTAAAGGTGTTTTCACACCTCATAGTTGATTGGGGACCAAAATTGCACAAAAACCTCAGAAGAAGCCATGACTGCAACTTCCTTTTTCACAAAATGTAAACAAAAATGTGAACAAAAATGGAGTCCCTGATTTCTCTTTTGTTTTTGGAATAAGACCACAAACCATTTCTCCTGCTAGAGCTAGTCTTGCATGCTCATTTAGGTTGTATTTACCCAGAATGCCCTGTGTGTTTAGCACAGGGCATTCTGAGTGGCCTGGAATAGTTTCCAGGCGACTTGCATTCACATATGCATTGGAACCGCACCAGAGTTCACTTCAATCTTAGGTTTGTAGGTGAACCAGAGTTTGCGTATTGGTCCACATCAGAGTTTGATTGCGCATTCACACCTCCCCAAACAAACCGGACTTTCTAGGTAAACAAACTAGAGTTTGATTAAAGTGGACCAAACAGGGCTGCTGTGAATGCACACTGAGTCACCACCAAGCTACATGTTTCAGATGGGTTCCTGCTCCAGCACGCCTGATTCACCCTCCTAGCAAGTTCTGCAAAAACCTTTAATAAGGAATCAAGAAGAAAACGTCAAATCAGAGAGGACAGTGAGCTCTAAGGACAAGGTTTGAATGATTCTATGAGAACCTTTTCTCCAGGAGAGGCAGTGAAGTTGGTTATAGCTGATGGGAACATTGGAATAAAACCTGCAAGCTTGAGACTAGATTCCACATCAGCAGGAACAAACCTACAGCCAGACTTACAATGAAATGGTTAAGATCAAAGTATATTCATTCATGGCTCAGTCAAAGCCCAGACCCAAATCCAACCAACAATCATTGGCAACACTTCAAGCTTGATCTTCACAGACACTCTTTGTCCAATTTAGCTGTGTTAACACTGTTTTGCAAAGCAGAAAGAGCAAAAACATCACTTTATAGACGCGACGATAAAATAAGACCAAATCAGAGCTTTCTGATCTACAAGCAATCTAACCCTGCACTTTACCCTTCACCTTCACACATCATCCCACAAATAAACACGGTGGGGGCCGCATGATGCTTTGTGAAAGTTGTCCATAAAATCTAAATGACAATATTTGGGGAGACATAAAAATGTACCTTTAGCTTGAGATGTTTCATGAAGACAAAAAAACTGTCTCTAAACTGGATTTGCTGGTGCAACAGCAGTGAATATTAGTTCAACAAAGTGTTTTCAGAGTTTCACCATTTAGGTTAGAGAAACTAAATATATGCCACACTTTTTTCAAGTTTTGCGTGGCACTGTATTTGTGAAAAAGAAGCTTAGGTGAAACTGTATCACTCCTGCAATGAGCTTGCGTACACACTGAACTTCAGCTCCTCGTGGAAGTCATACAGACATTCCTCAAAAAGACACAACTCCACAAAATTCCACTGAGAGTCTGGGGAGGTTGGAGTGTCCCATGTGCTTAATAACGGTCCTCTGCTTCCCTTTTCATAATACAGGAAACAACAAGTGGACAGTTAGGCAGCTCCACCAGAGGCAGAAAAAGAGGGTCAGAGAGGTCAGAGGCCCCAGGAGAGACACTGCGAGAATACAAGAAAGACAGATGAAGAGGGAGAGAGAGATGTGCTTACCATTGACAATGTTGCTGTGAACCGCAGCTGCGAATAGTGCAGTCAATAAGCTGACAATCCATAGAGCAGAGGGGGCTGATGGGAAGGCCATGGTCAGCACGCAGATCCGCCTGTCTCACTGAAAGCTCAGGAGGGCAGAGAGGCTCTGGAGCGTCACCTGAAGGAGGGAACACAATGGAGAAGCTAAAAACAACAGGCAGACCGGGCAGGCCAACTGACCACTAATTGCGTCCCCAGCCGCTGAGTGAATAAACGGTTGGCCCACCCGTTACTCACGCGTCGCTCCGGGTAGCCATCGATCTGCTTTTGTCATAACAAACTGAGAGAGAGGGGGTGGGGGGTGAGAAAGGAGGAGGAGGGGAAGGGATGATGAAGCCAAGCTCCGAGAAAGGGATGGAGATGGAGATGGAGAAGGGGCGCGTGGTGTAAGGAGAGGAGGAAGAAAACGTCTTATCCTCTTATGTTGGGGAATTTATTGCGCTTTAACGAGCTCATGCGCGCAACTGGAAGTGAGAGATACGGGTGTTTCTGGACAACTCATGGCCGAACCCCCACTAATTAAATGTAACGCAAAACAGAAGCGCTGCCTCGGACAACAAACAGGAGAGAAGAAAGAGGAAGGGAGAGCAAAGATGCACCTGCTGCCCGCTGAGAATTAGTTGCGTGCACGGTGCGCTCTGCTCGGCGTTGGACACAAATGTCGGGCATAAAATCAGCTCTGGCACTGTTCCTTTCCCTTCCCGCTCTCTTTCTCTCATATTAAAACACACACACACACACACACACACACACACACACACACACACACACACACACACACACACACACACACACACACACACCTTCAGCTTCCCCTTTCTCACATTTCTTAAAAATAGCTGCAGCCCCGCGCGGAGGTGAGCCCTCTGTCCATCTGCGGCGTGCTCACCGCTGAGAGCGAACCGCGGCGGTAGTTAGAGCCAGCGGGACGGGCGCGGAGAGAGGAGAGAGGGTGGGGTGCAGGGTGGTGTATTACATGTGTGCGTCTCTGTGTGTGTGTGTGTGTGTGTATTGGGGGGCGCCCAGCATTTTGCATGGAGTGGGATGTGTGGGAATGGAAAGAGGGGGGGGGGTTGTGGGTTATGTTTATTGTTACTCCAGCCCTTCCTGTTGAGTGATGGCGAGAAATAAAAACAAAACTCAAGCAAGTGAATGCATGGGAAATAACCCACACGCTCTCTCTCTCTCTCTCTCTCTTTCTCTCTCTCTCTGTATATATGGGCGTGCTGAACACAAGTTCCCGCTGGGCACTTGTATTGAAAGTAATAACAGAGGCGATAATAATCATAACAACAGTTGACAGTGGCGGCTACCTGCATCGTTGCGACGAGTACCACACAAATGTTTCTAACATCTTGTTCCGTACTTGGAGAAGGAAATAAAAACCCTCCAGTCTGCCGCCGCCGCCGCTGGGATGAGATTCACTCCCAGCGAGTTGTGATGCTTATTTTTCCCACGGAACATCGTAGCCAAAACAACAGAAGAGCGCGCAAGAAAACCCACATTTTTGGAGTAAATTACCAAGACACGCAGACACTCTTAGGATCTTGCTCTGCGTAATGCGCGCATACATACACGTACACACACAAAGAGACATTCCTGGAGACGGAAAAGCGTCAGCACTGACAGGTGTCTCCTGTCCGCCCAAACATGCAGCCAACAGCCAAACCCCGAACAACAACACAAACTGAAGCAGCGCACGGTTTGAACGCACACACCGTTATATTCCTCCTCCGGAGTCCGGTTCTGTTGCTGGTTTCCAGTAAGGTCCCTTCCAATAATGACTCTCCTTCTGATGCGCAGGTTTCTTTCCTCTTTTTTTTTTCTCCCCCACCGCTGTGCCTTCTCTCTTTTTATTTTCTTGGAATAATCTCCCAGCTTCTTCTTGTTTCTCCTGCTTTGTTCCTTCGCTCTTTCCCCACTGTTTGTAGGCTATCTCTGCCTCTCCACGGTTACCGTTCACTGCAGCAAAAACAGACTGTCTGAAAGACGGAGCGGGAGGGGAGGGGACAAGGAGGGAGGGGAAGGGATGGAGAGGGGGAGGGAGGGGATTATAATACGATTTGGCCCACACCGCCGGGATAACAGGCCCAGAGCAGGGGCCTACTGGCTGAGAGCTACATGAAGGAGATGGAGCAGATATGGGAAGCGTGATCTCAACGCACCGAAATATCACTATAACGTCCCTGTAACACTTCACAGTGACTTTATAGTGACCTTATCAGGCTTTGAGGAATTTTATCGCTGCTGTAGAACAACACTGTGACACCGATGCTCACTTTATCTACAGTTTGGATACAGAGTACACTGGGGAAAATTAACTGATAGATTTTAGCTACCAAAATTGATGTAGCAGTTTAAACAGAGTCAAGGTCTTTGGAAAAGGCCAGTAAAGCTCAAGGGTCAAGAATTGATGTTTGATAAACACTACTTAAGTTTCAAAAATGAAAATGATTAAGCTTTATTTTGTTGTATTTTTTTCTGTACAAAACCTACAAGCGTCTGTTAAAAAGGATGATGTCATAGCCTAGCCTCTAATTTAAAGATCTTCAGCTATATGGGTTTTTTTTTTCAACACAACACAAAAATAAACAATTACAATGAGCAAATATCTACTGTTCGTATGACTTTTGACAAAGATAAGAATAAAACACTCATATCTACCTTATAATATGGAAAATCACTGCCAGATGTTTGGATGGGTTGTCAATTTTTTTTTATTCGCATACCTTAAAAAACATGTTTTACCCTTGTTTGTTTTGATTGAAATATGCCAAAAACATTGTGGCTCTAAGTTTTGTAGGAACGAAACAGCGAAGACACAAAACTAATCAGTATTTCTCACATCTGCTGGAAGTGAACATCCCTCTGCTCCAGGGCTGAGTCCAGATTCAGCTGGGAGATGCTCAGGCTTATTAAAATAAACAATGAAGGATGATAATCATCCTCAGCTCATTCCTGTTCATTTTTTGTCATAAAGGACAGAGTTTAGAATCAACTCCGCTCAAGGAGACCCCATGCTGGGTTTTTTTTTTTACATATTTTATGTAGATGAATAGAATTCTACCAATGGTGTTCTTCGTGATAGAAAACAAAAAACCTATCTTGATAAAAGTTTCATTGTAAGACATTGAATTCATAAAAAAAAACATTCTGAATTATTAGTAATTAGCAGCACACCTGCTTGTTTTACAGTTGATGTGTCGTCTATTGGCTACACTAAGGTATCTTAAGCTTAATGAAAACTTTAATTCTTATTCAAAACATGTTTTGTCAACACAAAACTTCACTTTAAATAAGTTGATATATTCAGACAGGACCCATATGAACATATTCTCAGTCTTTCCATTCCCTGCTGGATAAGATGAACAATAATTAACTGAACCAACATCTTTAGCTAAATGCTAATCTAAATGTTTAGATTTCTTTCATACCAATAGTTCAGGCTTTTAGAAGTTGTCCCTGACAAATAAATAATAAACTTTACTGAATATTACATTTACAAACTCATAGGATTAAAATCTCAATGATTTCAAAGGCAAATATTGATTTAACACAATTTACTAGTAATTTGTATGGTGTAGACACCTATCTGATGGATTTAAGCCTACATAGTGGTTAATTTCCTAAAATGAGGAGGTCATCTGCTGCATATTGTGTTCGGCTCTCAGTGGGGTATGATGTTTCTTATCAGCTGATATAGAGCCATTACCCATTTCTGGTAGATAAGTTCCTTATTATCTCCCACAGGCTTCATAATTTGCAATATGGAAATCATGGCACTCAGTCTTTGGCCTTGGGGGTCTCTTTTTAAAAATGCATAAAAAGTCATGTCAAAAAAACTGAATGATTATCAAATATGCCACATATGATTTTATGTTTACTTACTTTATTTTATTTTTTACCAGCAACAACTTGTTTGTATATTCATTTAACAAAGGGAATTCCTTGGAGATATGACGTTTCATAGGCTACTGACATTTCATGCATGTGGCCTGTTAGGGAATCAGGAGCTATAACAGGGGTGGAGAGACGGAGGGGAGGCAGGGTTGTTCAACTTGCCAGAGAGGGATTAAGGATTAGTTTTACTGGCGGATTAGGTTTTGCATGTGGGGAGGCATGATGGGGTTAAACGTGGATGGTGGCGGCTGCAAAAAAAAAAGAAATCCTCGAGGGGGAGGTGAGGGGTTTACAAGAAAATACAAAATAAGATGCAACAAAAGGCGAGCCGGGACGAGAGATCTTTAAGGAACCGGCTGTTTTCCATAATGCAGAAAAATTTAAAAATGAAACGCACATCCAGATTCTATATTTTGGCAATGTGCTGTTCTAAAGATAAAATCCACCTTTTTACTCTTTTTTAATACATTAAACAGAGGTCAGCCCTTTGATTCCACTACATTAACACAACATTTGTATTTGGCAATCTTAAAACGGCACCATTTCCTGTCACAGTGACACTTCATCGCTCTCCCTCTCTGCGCCGTTACACCATATTTGAGAACAGAAACACAGCATCTGGCATCATTAAGCACTTGTTATGAGGGCGGAAAAGGCTTTAAATGCTTTGTTGCTGGCGCTGCACACGAGGAGCGGACAGCTCCAGGTGCTGAAACGGTGACTTTGCCTCGGTGAGGCTGCACTAAACTGACTTGTCCTGTTGTGTTTGTGTGATGACTGAATGCAGTTGAGCATGCAGCCCCAGGAGCATGAAAAGGTGTGCTGTGCTGGTACACTAAAAGCTGTATTGTAAGGCTTTTTGTCATTTACATATAAGCTTTTTTTTAATTGGATATGATTCATAGAAGGTGTCAAATCTTCCCTCATCTTCTGTTTCCAGCAGACTGAAAAACCTTTTACAATATATCACAGATGCAGAGGCTAAAAGACACATTTGCCTTGATTCAAATTCATCAATCTGCCTCATCCTAAAAAAAATCTGTACCAACACACACACATCTCTGCCGGGACTCGAACCCGGAGCCTCTGGATTAGAAGTCCAGCGCGCTATTCCATTGCGCCACAGAGACTGAGGCACATTTTTTTCTCCATCAAAACCTGCTTTATGCTCCCCCACCCATCGCTGTGCAGCATCCGCTCCATCCCTCAGCATCAGGACCGCAGCCTTGCACATTTTCCGCTACCCGCCGGTAGGGGGTGCTGCTGCAGCCACATTTCCACTATGCCGTCATGAAACAAACCTCTGCTGCTTGAAGGCATGTCCTCTCTTTAAAATATCATAATATATAAATTACTGGAGTCTAGATGATGCATTGTATGTACATCAATGGTCATAAGCCAGTGAGTTTTTTTTCTGAAGTGAATAAAAAGACTGCTTATAAGCTCAGTTTTAGATTTATACAAACATTTTTTTAAGAATTTTTATTTCAAAAGAGCCGTTTTAAGCTCTATCCAGTACCTTATAAAAGTATTCATATTATCAGAGTAACATTACGTCTTAGAAGTTCTCTTAGCTCTGATTGCAGGGTGTCTGGCATGTAAATGGCTTCCTACATCAAATCTAATCAAAGCTACAGGCAGTTTTCAACCTGAGATAGAAATCCACTGGGACTACAAATTACTTTCGACGTACAACAGGAAATTATTTAAGACCTACAGCTCCCTGCTAAAGTATTCATACCTCTTCTCCCAGCTTCGTCTAGAAATCGTTTTTTTCCCCCTCGATTATCTCCAAAGTAGCTCAAAGCTCAATCAGACTGGATGCAGAACATCTGTGAACATCTATTTTTAAGTCATGTCCCAGATTTTAAGTTGGATGTCTGGACTTTAATTTGTCTAATCTAACATATGATCCTGATTGGATGGCTCTGTCCATCTCCTCCTCAACTCTGACCAGCATTGCTGTCGCTCCTGCAGGCAGACATTCCCACAGCATGATGATACCACCACTTTATCTCATTTGGTCAGAAGCCTTTCCTCCATGTTTGCAGTGTCCCCACCACTAAACTGCAAAGGAGATTTTATTATTGCTTTCTTTCATCAACAACTTTCTGTTTATGCTGTTACAGGGACAATGTACATTTCATTAATTTTTAAGTCATGCATGCATGGTACCTGTGAAGCCAAAAACTGCTAATTTCCATCTGCAGACCTTGGACAGGTTGACGTAGTCAATTGCGGTTTGACAAATCATAAATTGCTGAAAAGCTGGTATAATTATTAATTGTATACACGTCTGATAATTCATTATTTATATCTCACTAAAACCAACCAAACAAACCAAACTACAGACAATTCATAAAACAATTTCATTGCCTTCATCAATAACAAGTAAAAATTCTGCTTTGTCTATAAAAACATTTGATTTTACAGACAAAGGATTAATTGAGGATTAACCCCCCCCCCAAAAAAAAAAACTAAACTTTGTCCACATAACAGATTCTGCTGGATCACTGTAGCTCCTCCAGAGTCAACATGAGATTTTCTGGGTGTTTTCAATTCTTGCTTTTCTTGCCAACTTGTCATGTCAGGTGCATGACCATATACAGATACTGTAGGTTTTCTGTTGTGTACCTTACACTCTTCATTTTCCTTTAACCTAACATAGCTTTAACTTCTTCACAAATGTATTCCTAACCTGTCTGCTGCATTCCTCTGCCAATTTCTACGGCCTTTATAAGGCAGATGTATGTATCCCGAGAATAAATTACACATATTTGGGTTTCTACCAAATATATGTCACTATGACTTTGGAGAGTAACTGGATACAAAAAGAAATAAGAACCTTGTATAATTTCTGTCATCTTCACAGATCTGGGTTTATATTTCTTAAACCACATAAAAGCGTGATAAACACATTGAACCTTTTTAGGTTGCAAGAAGACAGAATGCAACAAAACTAGAGATATAAATACTTCTGCAGTGTACAGTAGATCATAAGTAATTTTCCATTGCATATTAATAGTAATTTGTAGTCTCGGTGGATCTCCAGCAGAGGTCAAAAAGTGCCCGCAGCTTTGATTAGACTCCATGTAGGAAGTCATTTACATGTCAAACTCACTGCAATCAGACCACATATACAGGAAGATCTTCAAGCGATAGCATTAGACAGATAATTATTTTAAGCTGGCAGTGGTTAAATATAGACATGCTTGGCCAATTATGGAGGTGACGTGAATCTGAAGGGAATTCAGCACCATCAAAAGCACAAACACTTGAGTGTTACAAACTGTGGCAGTCACTGCAGAAACGCTCTGGTTTGATGCGATAAATACGTTAAGATCATGAAGAGTTTTCCAACAGGAAACCTAAACTACATCCAAGGTGACATATATTCAATTTGAGTCAACAGTAATAGGTTTATAAACCAATTCTGTTGGACTAACTAGACATCTTCCTTCTGTTTCTTGACAAATTTTGTTGATCTAAACAGATTTTTGAACCAGCTTGTGCTTTGCTCGCCTCAGAAATTTCCCTTTTACTTATTATCTTCCCCCCATCTGTACTTTTTACTGTTTACTTCATAAATGGGGTTTGGATTTGACATAACATCAGAACTCCCTTTCATTCTCACGGCAGGACAAAAGCTGTTCAGCTCCTGTGTTGCTCAGAGGGAGGTAGAGCCAGAGGCAAGCTGCTGGTGAGGAGCAGGTTCACACTCGCAGCTTCCACGGGCTCAACACTCCTCTTCCTCTTCCCTGACGTTTGAAAAATGCATCCGAGCAGCTTTAGGCTGTGGAGAGGCAATAAACAACTCTTCAGACGCAAATATTACAGGGCTCACCCTGCACACACTGACAACGCCGCAGCTCTTCAGGCAGGGAGATGTAATTAATGAATTTGACGTCACAGAGTGATTAGACAAATAAGGAGATAACATGTAGGTCACATTTAATTTTAGCTCGTGGTTATTATTCACACCCAGACCAAGTGTGAGGTAAACTGGGTCATATTTGCATGCACGATGCCTTATGTCACTCTGGATGACCCAAAGGTTTTCGAAACAATTAAATGCAAGAAAACAAATACTCAGCTTCTGGCTACAGAATATTATCCTTTATTTTTGATGAAAAAAGGTTAATAGCAGGCCACAATGTATAAACAAAACTTTTACACTTCATCTAGTCCATGATCCCTTCACATCAAAATCAAAGCTATGGAGGTGATGACAGACAGGCCGATGACTGTGTAGCCGGTGCGATAGACCTCTGGAATTTTGAAGCCTTTCCCGATATCCCAATACTGTAAAAGAAAAATAAATAAATCAATGCATATAAAGCAAGCCATAACGGAAAAAGCATCGCCAGACTGTATATCTGAATGTGCAATCTGCTTTCTATCAAAGACAAATTAGATCTCCATTTAGACTGAATGAGGAATCATGACAAAATGCAAAAACAAAACAATTACAGAGTTCTATCAGCTTAAAAATCTTAAACAGAATGAAAATGGTAAAGGAGTATTTTGGGAGGAATCAAAGTTTGATGTTTGTCGACTTACCAGGTGACGGATGCCATTGTAGGTGTGATAAGACACGGGAAAGACAATGCCAAATTTTGCCAGCCCAATTAGGAATGGACCGACGGACAACGAGTGGATCAGGTCCAAGTAGTGGGTGTAGTTTCCAGGCAAGATCAACGCTGCCATGGCAAAGGCTGAAATGGCTGGAAACAGACAGAAGTGAAGAAGAATAAAAATATAGGAGCTAAAAAAAAAAACAAACAACAATGTGCCGCGTTTCAACACATTTTTCATGTCAATTTTATAGCTCAGGCTCTAAATATGTAGCATCTAAAAATCATCGAAAGGAAGGGTAGACGGATGGACAGCAGACATGCACATCTGGATGATGAAAAATGGGTGAAATAAAAACTGGTTGGAAGCGTCATTCAGACAAACATGCAAAAATAACTCAGCAGCATTCTGCTATCATTCCCTTTTCATTTGAGGAATGAGGATGCGTTCCGTTTAAATGCCTGTCAGCCCATTTACAGGTGAAAAACCAACATATACACACACACATGAAGAAAACAACTCAGCCAATCAGAAACGGATCATGCACACAACCCCAAAAAACATGGATGAAAAGATGGAGGATTGATGGATGGAAGGATGACTCCAACCATCCATTCATTCCTCTGTCCAGGGTAGACAGAGGAATGAATGGACAAATGTAGACAATGGATGTATGGCTAAGCATAAGAGCGTAATGCTATTTGCAGAAAGACAGATGGAAGAATAGATGTATGAATGGATGAGAGGACAGACAGAGAGATAAATGAATCACTGGATGCACGGATGGTAAAACAGAAGGACACATTGGAAAATGAATGAATAAAAAGCAATTATTAATTGATAGACTAATGTAAGGAGAGACAAATGGATGCTGAATCGATGAAAAGATGTATGTATTAATGCATCTAAAGGATAAACAGAAGGATGGATGGAGGGAAGGGCGGATTGGTGATGATTAACGGATAGATGGAAATGATGGTAGATTCATTCATGAATGATATTTCTATGTATATCCTTTATAATACAATCCAGGGTTTAATATAACATATAGAAAGTTGGCAGCTGTACCAGGATAAGGTTAGGGTAATTCCTCCATACTGTTATTTTCCTTCCATAATTCTCCACACTGGCTCATTAGTCCTACATTATTTTATTTCTCATGACTATGAATGAGTCAGACGGCTGGCCTGTTACTTCCCAACATATAGAGTTCCTCAATTCTGGTTTCTCTATCACTAAACTTCAAAATGAAAACCAAACAGCGGCTCTGAATCTGACCATCTACACACTGGCAGTCTATTACAAAACACTGAATGCAAATTTGACCCCAGGCTTTTATTGGCTGTGTCTGAATAAATAAAAACTAAATGTCTTTCCATTTCCTTTCTGAAAGAAAAAAATAATAGAATGGATATTAAAGTAAACACAAAGCTGAGCTTTGAACGAAGAAAGGAAAACAACAACAAGACCCTTCACTCAACTCTGCCACAGTAAAATAATGGCTGGAATATGTAAAATAAGTACAGTTAAAGCAAAGAAATACAGTGTATAGAGCTGATCCACAGTTGGTGACAGGTTTAGTCTGCTGGCACATATGATATGTTGACAGAAGGTTGAATGGAATAAGTGAGTGATAGGGTGTGCCAATGCAAGTGGCAGCCCAGAGAACTGACCTTTATTGAATACATAAACATGCAAAACAAAACTTAACTCGGCTTTTAAAGCGCAT
This sequence comes from Alfaro cultratus, assembly GCA_903066825.1. Classification (NCBI taxonomy): domain Eukaryota; kingdom Metazoa; phylum Chordata; class Actinopteri; order Cyprinodontiformes; family Poeciliidae; genus Alfaro; species Alfaro cultratus. The sequence continues at coordinate 11,725 of CAEFZX010030336.1, read as the reverse complement.
TTCATCAATGTCAGTGGCTCTTTTGTGCAGATTCACTGCCATTCACATTCAACGCTTTAGAGCAGGCATGAGACTAAGAGCCGCTACACTGATTTTTCACATCCACAGGTTTAATTGAACAACATTTGCTTTTTTTATTCTAGTAAATGCTCTTAAGAGAAATCAATAGCGATGGGAGTAAAGTGCCCTGAAGAGATTTTCAGGGTCAATCAGGAGTGACGGCAAAGCACAGCCTCACTTTGATATTAGAATTATAGCAGCACAGACTCAAACTGGATAGGAAGCAGTGTGTGCGTGTGGAATCATTTCTTTATGGTAAAAACCAAGCACCACTTTGAGGAAACAAGCTTTACCTCCACTGAGTCCCACTCCGGTTCCTCTATGTGTGATGGACATCATCATGGGAATGGACCATCTGCAACAAACACAGGAGCCACATATTTACTATCACTGGCAGGTAAAAATTTATATCTATACAATAGAAATTCACTAAAAAGTTACTTTACTGCAGTACTTGTTAGAAAATATCTAAATGTTAAACCTTTATATGACATAGATCCCTACAAACAGTGATAGATTTCAAATTAATATTTCTAAAAATGTTGATCAATATTGTTCTCAGCTAATGGAAAAATTAATTTTTATGAACAATACAATATTAAAGGGGGTTTAAAAAGCCAACGTCCCATTAAATGGGTGGTCTTATGTATTTTATAGCATAATCACATAACTATGTTACCTTCTGTTATAAAGATGAGGTATATATCAAACATGACTGAAAAGAAATTTGAAGCCTTGAAATTGGGTTCTGTGTCTTTAAGAAGCTGCTATTCTTTCCAACATTCGGCCTTCAGAATGTCATCACAACAATGCCTCTCCATTAGGTTGTTTAAGACTGGACATCTGCAGTTCCACCAGGTGTTTTCTAATTGCCGCTGCCACTAGTCTGTAGGAGCTGAGAGGGGCTGGTGGTGGTTTGTGATACTCACACAGGGGATGGCTGCCACAGGAGATAAAAGAGTCAAAGCAACAATTCAGATATGTTTTTGATGAAGGAATAACATAATAAACATAAAGAGTAAAAAATGGGTTTTCCATAACACACCTCCTTTAACAGTAACTTTGATACTGCTTTAGATGCTCTCTATTGTTCCTCCAAACCCTGGGAATTTGATTTCTAAATTGACCTGAAAATATACTTTTATCTGCAGACGAGATTTAAACCTTAAATAGGTTTTAATTCACAATCCTCTAATGTCTGTGGTATTCCCTGTTGCTTGTGCACCTTTTTTCATCACATTTTCTCCTTCTACTAAACTTTCTATTTAGATGCAGAATGTTGTGAACAGCCAGATTGTTTAGAAATGACAATTGTCCAGTCTCCTCCATGACTGTGTTAGCCAAACATTGTCAGAATAAACAAATTCTTAAATCAATATCCTTTTTGTATTGGATGTATAAAGGTAATATTGTAATTTTCTGAGAAATATATGTTGGGTTTTTATTAGTTATTTGAAGAGTTAACTTCTTCAAATGCATCACTATGTGTGCAAAACAAATCTATCGGTGTTTCACTTTTTAACAACAAAAGTAAATTAACTTTTTGATATATTTCTAGTTTAATGTGATGAGCTTGTAGGTGGGAGTGAAACAAACACCAAAGAAAATCTCGACTGACCACAGATATTAAAGGTGAAGTAGCAAAACAATGACAGAAGTTGTACAACAAAATTACAAGCCATGACAGCAACTTTTTCCACAGGCACATATACAAGTTAATGACAGGTAAAACATCTCTATAATTATCTACATATATTTACTATGTTCATGCCAAAGGCGGTAAAGGAATCTGAATCCAACTATTAGACCACAGCAGGTAACAACAATACATTTTTAGAAATGTCAGTGCAGCTGATAAATGTCCCTCTTCATTAAAATGAAAACAGTGAAAATAAATCCAGAAAAAGAGCTTTGTGAAAACTTACAAAACACTTATTAAAAGTTTTCTTAACTGCAGATTTTATGATGCTAGCAACTGGCTATTAATACATTAAGATGTTTATTGCTCTAAATATACAGCAATGCTGCCGTCTCCTGCTGTTAATTGGCATTAAAGACAGAAAATGCTGCTGAATACCAAAATGAACGTAATGGTGTTATTATTTTTGCCTTATTCTTGGTGTGCATAAGAGCTGCAGTATGTAAGGAAATAAAGATTATGTTACATTATATAAGCAGCACTAATGATGTCAGTTTGACACCTTGGTAATCTTAATCTGTTTAGTTTTCTGAGCAACCAAAACAACACAAACATTAGGTTGTACGTACTTGTAAATTGTGATGTGTGGAGACATGGGTCTGTTTAAACTGGAATTTTTGGCCCAAAACTTGTTCATCTCCTCTTTAGCTGTGGTTCCCATTGGAGCAGCACTGAAACAAAGAACAGATGATTTAAAAAGAGGCTTGCCACTGCTTATTTCACACTTTTCATGTGCGGATGCTGGATTGTGTGCTGGTCATTTTCACCCTTTTTCATTTCATTACGTTAACTTTTGGTGAATTTGTACTTGAATATTCCAGGTATGAAATGGAGCAATCTACTGTTCTGACTGTGAGCCAGTTTATATCTGCCAGGATGATTATTCATACCGGCTTTGTTAAATGTCTTGTAACAATATCAGACCAGAATGTGGTCACTTTGTGTTATTCTGGTTTTATTTAAGATCACAAGCTGTCATGAGCCATTTCATATCGGTCAACAACTCCAAATAAATGGTATTTAAGTGCAACACAAAGTCCTTATAAAGTAATTTAAAGCAATCAAGTTTATTTGTACATTCACATTTCAGCAAAAAGGCAGTTCAAAGTGCTTTACATTATAAAAAAAACACAAAAACAGAAAGTCATAAAAGACACAAAATTCAATAATTGAGAAAACCAGTAAACATTAAATTTTCTTAAGTGTCATCATTACACAAATTTGTTGTTTTATTTATTATAGTTCAAAATATAAAGATGTGGCGTTTTAGTCAAGATTTAGTTATAGAATGTCATTCTAAATTATATCATATAATTCATGGGCTTCAAAGATTTTTATGATCATTATTCTCCTTAAGATTTTTTTTACTGGCTTTTAAGAAGAGACCACTAATCTCAAGCCCAAAGAAAGAGTTCCACAGTTTGGAGCCACTGAGAGGATCCTCAGTCTCATTTTGATTTCAAGTAACAAAACCTCCAAGTAACAGAACCTCAAGGAGCCACTAGGAATATAAGGTTGCAGAAAGCCTTTGATAAAACCTGAAACATGTCTGTGAACAGCCCTCCAAGTCAGGAAAATCACCTTAACGTGAACTCTAAAATGAACTGGAAGCCAGTGTAGTTGCATCTAGATTGGAGTCACATGTGAAAACTAAAAGGATTTTGTCACCTTTTGTCATTTTGAAAAACTTGCAACTGTTCGAGGGAGGTTTTGCTAAGAAGTGTTTTCTAATACATCGCTATGAAAAGATGAAAAATAAAGCATGAGTGATTATCTCAATCTCAGGATGAGTATAAATGGAGCTTCATTTGGAAATATTTTTCAGATGATAAAAACAGGAACGAACCACAGACTCGACATGTGTATCTAAAGTCAAACAAGAACCAATGGTTATGCTAAGATTCCTAAAAAAAGAATTGGCTGAAAAGGCCAATTCAAGACACAAACTGAAAAGCAGCTCACTGGTTTGCTTGGATCAGTAGACCTTTTCACAAAACATTTTAAGATGGACTTGAGACAAATTAGTATAAGTTGTGATGTGTTTGAAATAGGAGGAGAAAAGGCAGATTAATCTAAACATAAGTGACAGGTAGTGACAATGCCATTTGTGTTGATTAATCAAAGGAAAGGCCAATGCTGTGGCTCGAGGATGTGATGCAATTATAGTGTATGGTTCATTATCTCAGCCAGCTGTGGGATTTGAAGTTATAAACAACAGAACTGTTTGAGGGGAATAGGAGGAAGGATTTTGAAGCAAGAGTAACCTTTTTGTTATTGTTTCGAAAACAATAGTACACAGAAACACTTCACATCCACAGTTCCACCTCATGCCTCCTTTGGTTCTATAATGTCAAACCTCTTCATAAAATCTTTACCCAGCAATTTATGACAGACATAGGCGCCTCAAAGAGAAGTGATATCCAGGAACTGTTTTAGTGAAAGAGGCTACTGTAAGAAATGAAAGATTATTCATGTGGATTTTCACACAAGCTCAAAACTTACTGTCTGTAGAGGACATGGTAGTGAGGTTTTGAGAGACAGACACCCTGACGGGCCAAAGTCCTGCAAATAAATTAAAAAAAGGAAAATGTTAGACTCACGGTAGGAACAGGAGGAGCAGAGCTGCTTCCAGTTAAACACTGGAAATAAAAATGAACAACACAACACATTGTGTAATACATATTCATAGGAAAATATAATGTAAAGCAGCGTAATGCTTTATATTACAAAACTGTTCTTTTTAATGTCAATCTATATGTTTAAATTGTACTTTCTTTCAAAACATTTGACTGAAATAACTAGCACAGCTCACTTCTTATGAAGGAGACGAAGTAATTTAAAAGCATGAGCATGTTTTAAAATTAAACACTGATTATCTCATATCACTTTCCTCTGTTCACAAAAAGATTTTAGAGGACATCCTCTTCAGAAAAGCATCCAGTCAGCAGGCGAATAGCTACACAAGGAAACAAACCCATTGAAAGCATGTGGATAAACTCCAGCGGACTAAACGTGCATCTAATCGCACAATAAAGCGTAAAAAGAGGTAAATACAATCGTTTCGAATAGCCAGTTATTATATTCAGAGTCAAAGTCCACTACGTGAGCCATTCAATGCTACTGGAAACATGTAATATTAGCCAGTTAGCTAACTATGTCGCATAGCATTCATTAAAAAAACTTCCATTATGACCGGAAATTTGAAGTCACATTTCACCAAATGTCCTCACCCTTCACGAATTTACGTCCTGTACAAGATTTTGTGACAAGCTACACAGGGAAAACTATGAAACAATATGTCCCTGAGCCCAAAGTTACAAATGACAGACGTACTGACCTTAGCAGTAGCGCCATGTTTGTCAGGCAGTGAGCGGAAGTGACGATGCGGATGTTGTTGTTCCAAGCTGGGTGTTTTAAAACAGGAGGCAGATGACGGTAAACGAAAACAGTTTCTTTATGCATGTGAGCTTGTACTTTTTTAAACTGCATAATAGTCGGATCTAGACAATTAAAATAAATTACATTTTAAAATATTCAATAAAAATATCAATGTGCATGTATTTTATTTTTCAATATGTATTTGATTTTTGACCACAATTTAAACCCAAAGATTCCAGAAAAATGTATTTGCAACCGTTACAGAAATTGTATTAAATTCCAAAATACAAGAAGAAAAAAGTAAAAAAAAATTTACTGTATAAAACATTGTCAAGTTTTAAAGAATAGTAAAAGTTATATTCTATTAAAAGAATACAACTTCTTATGTTTTTTTAATAGAACATAAGAAGTTATGTTCTATTAACAGAATTTAATAGAACATAACTATTCTGTTAAGTTAGAATAGTTATGCTGAAGTTAATATTCAGCTATGCACTGAATACTAACTTCAGTGCATAGCTGTCATAGCATTGTTGCTTCTTATGAATACAGATTAGTTGGACCCAGCAGATTAAGAAGCTCTAAGGGCCAATACCAAAAGGAAACGTCTATCATTTGGGAGGGGTCTTCACATCCAGGCCTGTAGGCCGATGTCCTGCAACTTTTAGATGTCCCCCTGGTTAAACACATCAGAATCAAATGGCTGAATTACCACCTCAGTGTACAACCAAGTCCTGCCAACCTTATTATTTCACTCTGATGTGTTGAAGCAAAGACACATCTAAAAGTTGCAGGACACTGTACCCAGAGGCTTGGATTCAATGACCCCTGTTCAATGTGGGTCACTAAACTCCAGTTTTTTGTAACTGTTTGATATATGTTTGTCCTATTTGACATAATCAAATAATTAGATCATTAGCAGAGTTGCTGCAGAACTTGATTGCCTCCTAAGGAGGTATTGCAGACATTTTATTCAAACTTGTTCAAATGTCTGAATTAGTTAGGCATGCTTTAGGAATTTGGAATATGTCCAAATGTTGCTGGACACCGGAAAAGACTAGATTTTAATCCTCTTACTTTAAACATAATAACATTCGGACATTTAGTCATTACTTAGGAGATGATTATTTAGATGCTAAATGGAGATAGGCGGCAGCATGCCCACAGTGATTGTTATGTTTGACAGATACGCAAAAAAATTAATATGTAAAGCATTTCTGGTCTGAGTAGATACCCAACAGTCACCTAGAGCAGGTTAAAATAAACAGAGATGTTTAATAAAATAGTTTTAACTTAAATCACTCAGTTTTGTGTACTTACTTACTTTTCTATGACGTTCGTTCTTAGTCGGATCTTTTTTTTCTCATCATTGGTGGTGTACAGTCTCCATTTCCTTTGTAAATAACAATCAATAGCATAGACGATGAAAGCTTAGAGGTTGATAAAATATTTTTCTGAGAAACATTTGATGTTTTTGAAGCTGGAGTGGTTTTAAGACAGTCTAAGTCAGCTTCCAGCGCCTCTCAGTCTAACCATTAGCATCCGCTAATCAGGAAAAAATCAAGAGAGTTATGTGCTGCTGGTTGGGAACTACCCCTGCGACAGACTGGCGACCTGTCCAGGGTGAACCCCGCCTCTTGCCCGGAACGTAGCTGGAGAGGCACCAGCACCTCCCGACCCCATTAGGGACAAGGGTGTTAGAAAATGGATGGATGGATGGATGGATGGGTACCTACAGTTTCTAACATTTTATAAGAACCACAATTCAGAGATTTTAAAGATGTAATTCTTAAAAAATATAATTAATAATAAATTTAATGTAAAGTTATAAATATTTTATGTACACTGAATGTTTTAAAAGGGTACTCAAGTTGCAGCAAGTTAAACTGGATCCAGCCAGCATGTGTATGTGGGCCCCATCTGGGTTTATTTCAGGTTGAATAGGGTATTAAATCGACCTTGGGGAGGACAACAATTTCAAACAGATGTATTCCTCTTTTATTGAAAATGCTAATTAGATTGATCAAGCTGCAATTGTTCAAAGCGTCAGCAGGGCAGATTTAATAAAAACAATGAAATTAAGTTAGTTGATTATCTTATGAATATGGGTTTTTGTTTTGAATAATTTCAAGCAAGTGATGTTTGTTATAAAAAGGTTGTGATTAAAATAAATAAATAAAAAAAATGTTCCTTGTGAGCAGTTTTTCCTTTTTGTGTCCCTGTGCACATACAGACCCACATGAAGAACAGTCTTGGCCATTCAATATAAAAGTTTTCTCCTAGAGGATTCCCTGAATTCCTTTAATAATTGGAAATATTTCAAGCATGATTGCTCAAATGAAAAAAGAGCAGCCTAAAGAGGATGAGTCTTGGGAGGGTTTGAAGTTCAAAGAAAGTCTTTGGAAATATCCATCAAGGAATATTTTCTTTTTCTTTTTTAACATTTAAAGACTTATTTGTACCATGTGGAAAAAAAATGCTGAAAATAAAAAAGAAGAGGTCATTGTAACATGAATATGTCCCTGACCTGCATGTTTTTGTATATTGCAGAATTTAAATTAATAAGACTTCTATTTTATTAGCTGCATTTTTCTCGGGAATATTTGGAAGTGAACATGGTCTTTAAATAAAATGCAAATGTGTCCATCAAGTTGGGTTTTTTTTCTACACTGTTTTTTACATTAATATCTTACCAGTTTTGGACTTGAGTTTTAGAATAAGGAGCATGAAGAAGTACATGCTGTATTTCAAACTGTTTGACTCCCATTAATTTTAGTAACTACATTTATGTCTAACCCAAACATTTCCAGCACTGGTCTATTCCTAACCTTAACCAAAACTTAATTCACATCATACCTCTACAGCTAACTAGTAGGACTCAGTACAACTGCAGAAAAAGTGAAGACTGGGAAAAAATCCTCACTTTGCACAAATGACCATCATTTGTTGGTAAGTGTTGAAAAAGTTTTTGTCTGTATGTCACATATACGTACAAGTGTACACACACACGCACACACACACACACACACTACACTAAGCAACACTTACTGTCTAAAGATAATAATGCCCAGGAGCAATATTACATTGAATGTTTAATATAAACAGAACAATACTTATAGTAGGTGAAAAATTGCACCGTTAGTAAGCTACTTTTGTCGATGTTAATGCACATTAAAAAATCTGTTGTATGATCAGTCCCATAGCCTACCAAACATTAGTTTAGAGAATGGTCCATGAGAGGGAACACTGCTGCCATTGCTGTTACTCACAAAGGGACAAAAAGTCGTGGATAAATTTAAGAGATCCACAGGGACATTTTGAAGTGACCTGGAAGAAGCAATTCATGCATGCAAAAGGAGAACACTGGTGTGTTCTGTGCAATGTACTTGCAAAAATATGAATGACAGTCAACAACAAAGAGTCATAGATAGTAATCCATTTTATTTGAAAACTTTCAAACTGATGAAAATCATTCACTGTTGCTTTTCACTCAAAGGCCACAATACATCACTTCAGTAAGAGTTTGCATAAGGCACAAAGGTGCACAAGAACATCATCTTGCTGTAAATGTTTTCTGATGAAACAGGAGAAAGGAACAACTCACAAGCCATTTTTCAGCAGTATTTTATGATAATCGGATTTGTGAACTGATCCATGCAATATTACATCTGACAGACACACACGCAGTTTCACCCTCACAAAGCCCGGAAGTAAAACACACATACACGCGATGCAAACTGACATTTTCTGAATGTTAATAATACGTCTCCAGCTCCACCCAACCTGGAAGAAACCAAGAGAGAGAGAGAGAGAAGGAGAAAACAGAGGAAAAGTGTCAGGGAACAAAAAAAATGACAGGTTTCATAATAACCCATTGTATCGCTCTATTTGTATTCATCTCATTGCCTTTCTCTTCGTACATTTCCAAATGAATCCCCTTATAACTCAGAGTCTGATCAGCAGCCCGTGACACACAGATTAACAGAAATGATTAACTGTCAGCATGGATTGTATTTGTCTGCCCACGTCTTGCCCCTCATCAGCTGAGATGCACTGGCAGAGAGCAGATTTTCAGCCATTGTAAGGTTTCCATATCGTATGGATGATCTTCAGGGCATATCTCAAGAGTCTTCATCAGCCTGCTTTAATTTCCTCTCCAATCATTTAGCATTGGCTCTGTTGATGGGTGATCAGGTATGTTTATTTCCTGGCCTGAGTTTGACATATTGGATATTAGCTCATTGGCAAACAGGATAACCACTGTGCTGTGCTTCAGCACAGAATACAGCCGGATGATCAAATTGGCTTGACAGAAAAAGATTGTTCATGTGTTTGTTGTATTCCATAGTCTGTGCTTTAAACTTCGACTTGTTTAAATGAGTAGCTGCATTTCAAGTACAAATCTGCAAAAAGCTTTGACAATATTCCGCCAAAATTGTGCAATTTTGGTGTTTCATTTAAATAAGAGCTGCAATTAAAATCACACGTGAATGAGTTTGGTTACACAATAAATAATAATAATTTAAAAAAACATGCCGTGCCATAATCCTCCAAATTACTTCCAGTCATCTTCTTCTTTGTGGTTTGCACCAGTGGAAAGATCTGGTTGTTGATGTGACTTGTGATACAAAACAAAAATAAAAAATCCATTGTAGCTTTGAAATAAACCAATTTTGATACAGTTCAATAAAACAATTTAAAGATCTAAAATAATATGTCATTCTTGCTCAGGATGAGCTTTTCCTTCTCACCAGAACCTTGCAACAATTGGCAAACTCCTGTGGAGCAAAACAGATTCTTCAGTTGTAGGGGCAAACAAAGCGGAGCTGAAATAATTTCTGCCTGACCCAAAAAGCCTCGACATCCATCAAGAAGGCTTAATGACCAGAGAGACTGTAGGACAATTCTACGACCTTTGATAGACGGAGAAGTGCAAGAGGCAAGAAAAATCTAAATCTGGCCAAGTTTCTGTTGGAAGATCTGAATTCAGCTGGACTGAACAGCCATGTGGTTTTTTTTTGTTATTTTTACATTTCTTTGTTTATTCTCAAGACTGCAAACAGTGATCTAAAAGGTTACTTAAAACTCTGATCACAATCTGGTGCACAAGCAGCAGTTGGCTTGAGCTTGAGATCAAATTCAGTTTCAGCCGTCAAGAGGATGTTTGAATTTCACCAACAGAGATTTTCTCATTTATAAGCTGTGATTTTATTTTATGCTCCTTTTATTAAACAGGATTCCTGAACAAACTGTCCTGACACAACAGCATTTAAATGCTATTTTGTTAGAAATCAAACTTGAGAGACAAACAATAATCATTCCAGTGTTACACAGGCAGCAGCTTTTATAGGCTTGACTCGATTGCATTCTACTAGATTCCTGATAGTTTTCAGTTACATTTACCAACCATCAGGCTTCTGGATTCTTTTTATTACAGCTTGGATTGATAGAAACTTTTAAATGGAAAATGAGTGCAGATCCTGTTTCACAATGCATCCTAAAATTAACAATGATGCCATTCATTCATGTCAGAGTCTAAAGGTAGGTTACTCCATTTGCTTTATTTGCACGATGGGACTTTTCAATGACACAGATGACACAGCTGCAACCGGTGCTGAATGTTCCTGCATCCCAACCAGTTCTCTTTTGCATTTCACCAAAATAAAAGCTGACAGTAATCACCCATAATTGTGACTAATTTTTCAGGAATTCATCACTCAGTTACATCATATTTATTATTCATTCTGGTTCAAACTGAGAAACAATGATACACGAACAAACTGCAGCACTTTTTGCTTGATTGACTGATGATTTGTTTCTGCTATAGAAGCCAACAGAAAACATGACAAACTCAGTGTGGAAAATAAGTATTTGATTCCTTGCTTATTTTCTACATTTGCTCATTTGCAAAAAAAAAAAAAAAAAGCACATTATAGTAGTTTTATTTTATTTTAAAAAGACAGTATTAACAGAAATTTCTGACAAAAAAATGCATTACATAAAAATTGGTTTGCATATAATCAAGCGAACAAGACCAGAGTTATGCCACCCAGAGATTGGTTATGTTGCCATGTTACACACAGATGAATCAACTATTTATTAGCATATATGAAACACATGTGCTCAGAATCAGTTTCTTTAACTCCAACCACCATGGACAGACCAAGGAGCTGTTAAAGGTAGATGGATACCACGAACATCAGCCAGAGTTTTTTGAGAAGGTGAGAGCTTTTAAGACAATTGGCTCCCTTTAAATGGACCAGTTTGTTTAACCCATTGGTCCAGACCTTCTGTGCAGGTGAGAATACAATAATGCAAATCCTCAATCAACCAAACCAAGACTCACATTTTGAGGCTATCTTTGTTTCCAAACGAACTTCGATGTAGTTCGGCAAAAATGTATTTATAACATGGGAAAAATGTGTTGTTATAAGTGAAATAATCTGCCAATGGATTTAAGGAATTATTTACTTAAATTAGTTCGTGTATCTTGCTAAAACGTTGCTTGTACACCAGTTTTAAAGTCTCTCCACTGGCTCCCTGTAGCTCAAAGAATAGACTTTAAAATATTAATGTTAGTTTATAAAT
>CAEFZX010030333.1:0-17295 GCA_903066825.1 Alfaro cultratus | reverse complement strand
GCATTTAATTTGTGCGCGTGTCTTTTTTTTGTTTGCATGTTTTCTCTTTTGCTGCGCATTTGCACCTGTCGGCCACCGTAGGTCTGCCATGACCAGCAGCACGAAAAGTAAGAGCGACAACTGAATGAACCGCAGCTCATCTGCTGGCGTCATCATAAAGCGACTGAGATCGCATGAAATGTAATTAAACTCACCGCACAAGACCTGCGAAGGACCAGTGGCCGGACATTAAACTCAAGGCTCATGCTGCATCAGTCAAAAGAGAATAGGCTTTTTAGTGTTTCTCACGTTAAATAAAATACGCAGCGGCTGCTCCTTTAAACGGACGGAGATTCAACTGAAAAATAAGGGAGGGGTTGCAGCTGTAAGTGATTTGACTCACTTAACTCCTTGATCCTGCGATTAACGCTGGAACAAACGACGCAGAAAACTCAATTTGTGAAATTATTTAAAGCCCTAATAATGAGAGGATAATCTGGATGTGTGTTTTCGACAAACAGAAAACCTTCAGGACTGCATGAAATAAGCTACATTCCACAGTTAAGATGTCTTACCAAATAAAATCCATCCATCTGTTACCAGGTTTTGAAGGAGGACTGTGTAAAAGTTACTGGAGAGGAGCAGGACTGCATTTTGCATTGCTTTTTTAAAAAAAAAAAATTATTGTTAACTCATAAGCCGGGAACATCTGTGTTTGTGCAGGTGCAGAGATCTACTAAAGTATCATCTGTATTTTGCTGCGCCCATGGATTTTATGTGACAAATCAAACTCAAAGAACAAATGATGTGAGGGTTTTGAAAAAGAAATACAAGTAAAAACAAAAAGTGTGGCTTTTTTTTTTTTTTTTTTTTTTGTTGCTAGAATTACCGCTTCACGTCTCCAAATGTACAAGCTTTGCACATTTGGAGACTGAAATATTTGCATTTTTTTAATGAGCAAAATAAACTCTACCTCAGAGTCAGACTGAGTGGAGGTTGTCTGTGAACAATTTGTTTCCAAAGTGTTTGGTTCTGATCACATAACAGTCTGTGGAGTTTTGTTTTCTTCTTTGCCATGTTTGGCTGATTAATTCTGCTCTATTTTTTTTTAAATTTACAGTCAGGCTTATGCACTTCAGCTGTCAGGAGAGTTCTATTTTAAAACAACAACCGAAACAATGAGTGAAATATGTTAAGATAAGTAGAAGACGAAAATACTTTTCATTTGTCTCAAATGACCAGGACAACAGGAAGCAGAGAGGATTACCTCTCATTTGAATGAAATCGATGACTTTGTTTTTAATGATGGACGTAAAAGACAGTTGAATGTTGCCAAAAAAAACAAAAAAACTGAAATAGGTGATGAAACATAAATACTGCTTGGCTTTTCTTTGTACGTTTTTACATTTTTGTACTGGAACTCAATGTTTCGGGATCTCTGAGGTTTTCTGGAGCTTTGCTCCAGATTTGCGGGTCATAGAAGCTGAATAGTAGTATTGAATATCATAGTAGCTGAATATCATAGTAGCTGAAAGCTACTATCCCATGCGATCAGTAGTAGGAGTTTTGCACCACTTTGTGTTCAATTGTGTAAAATCCCAGTCAAATACAGGGAAATTTTTGCCTGTGTGTATGAGAGAGAGCGTGTTGATATTTTCCACAGATTCTTCAATTTCAAGTTGCTCTGTTTTCCGATCAGAAGAGAAGCTCTCCAGGACATCTTGCCCAACATATGGGCTGTATCAGCTCTGCACAGGCTCTCTTGGTTACTCGCTCTCCCCTCCCCTCGGACTCTCGCTGCAACAGACCCAGCTGCTAACTCACACTCCCCGATTGTCCTGCCAGATGGTCAAGGCCGGATGACGTGCTCTCCTGAGCTCAGGGCCGCACACTGAAGCACCCTCTCTCTTCCCCCGGGCTGCACAAACACGAAGAAAACCCCCCATATGTACGAAGGCCCAGCGGTACGGCTGGCGCGCTTCTCAGTTTGTTCATTCGTCTCTGAGACGAGTCTGGAAGAAAAGCGACGATCACAGAGGGGGAAAGCAAGATGAGAGAGGGGACAGAACCCCCCCCCAAAAAAAAAACGAGGATCTGAACAATGGTGTCAAAGCAAAGAACACTGCTCCAGTGATGGATGCTTCCCTTTAACAATCAGAGCTTTTGAATTGGGCTGTGGCGGAGGGGAGACGCTTGTTGTTGGCAGTGCCAGGGACCGGTACCGGCTCGAGCCAGTCTCCGCCACAGAGACAAATAACTGAGCCACTGCACTTCTGTATGAATGATTAAACTCCTACAGTCCCCCCCCCAATCCTGGGCTCTGCACACCGTTCCTGGGTTCAACCCCATTCACAAAAATACATTTGGATAAAAATGAAGTTGCACCAATTAATTTGCCCGCGATGGTGATTGGCCTGGTCAATGCGAGAGCGGACCGGGTCAGTGGTCGGCCGAGTCGGAAAGTAGAGAAATCCAATCTACTTTCTGACTGCTAACACGTTGCTTTGCTCTTTGGTGGAGAAGTCATCACAGAAAGACTGCTATCGGGCTGCAACTAACGATTGCTTTAGTTATCAATTAATCTATCGATTATTATGACAATAAATCAGATAAGAAAAACATAAGCACATCCTGCTGATTTTTCATTTAAGCCTTTTTTATACAATATTAGAAATACATGTTGACTTTTTTTGGATTAACTAATTAATAATTAGATAGAAGGGGGTACCTAAAAATATGTTTTTAATTTTTTCTCACAGCATTTGAAGTACAGTACAGACCAAAAGTTTGGACACACCTGGTCATTCAAAGGGTTTTCTTTATTTTCATGACTATAAAAATTGTAGATTAGATTGTAGAAAACCCTGACAGGGCACAGCTGTGAAGTGAAAACCATTTCAGGTGACTGACTACCTCTTGAAGCTCATCAAGAGAATGCAGAGTGTGTGCAAAGTAGTAATCAGCAAAAGGTTGCTGCTTTGAAGAAACTAGAATATAAGGTGTATTTTCAGTTGTTTTACACTTTTTTGTTTAGTACATATTTCCACATGTGTTAATTCATAGTTTTGATGCCTTCAGTGTGAATCTACAATGTCAATACTCATGAAAACAAAGGAAACTCATTGAATGAGAAGGTGTGTCCAAACTTTTGGTCTGTACTGTAGGTAAAGCTAAAATGATCCTATTTGAGGAGTTTTGGGTAAAAGGTATTCACAGACAGTTTTTTTTTATATTTTAAATGCAAAACGTAAGACAGTCTTGGCTTAATTACGGCTTTGAGTTTGTTCTTTTAGCAAACGGCCTTTTTTAAGTCTCCAGTCCTGATTCGTCACGACTGATCATTTCAAGTTGTTGAAACATCTCTACACTCGAGTCCAAGTCATGTGACTCGAGTCCCCACCTCTGCACTGCAATACTACTACAAATACGTATGTCCTAAAATCGAGAACATCTTACTGTAATAAGAGATTTCTAGAAATTACAGAGAGAGCTGTGTAGCTACAAATTAAATATGTTCCACTGTATTTTCCAATACATTATACTCTACTGCATATTCCTGCATGATGCAGAATGTCGAGTGCAAGAACAGATGGCGCTGCTTCAGAAAAAGAGAAAAGTCAGATATTTGACTTTTTTTCATATGAAGTTACTGTTCGATTAGGCCAAAACGAACCGAACAAAAGAAGAAAAGTAACACCTCCTTTTTAGACTATTTTTAACCACATTGTCAAATAAATAAACAAAGGACAACAAAGAGAGTCAGAATGATGGCTGAAGAAAACAGGAGCCGCACAGGCACCGTCTGCGGCAAGTCGGTGAAAGAGAAGCCGTCTGACAGAACTCAGCTCCAGCTCCATATGCTCCAAGGGATCACTGGGGGGAAATTACATTTCCAAAGAATAGGTTCTCAGTCTGCTCTCATTATGGCTTGATCTCGTTCACAGACTCCTCTACAGTGTAACTAACGAGCAAACATGGAAGTGGATGAGCACAGGAGCCCCCCGCCCGCTCCCCATCGGCCCGCGAAGAGAAGCCCTCTGACTGAACCGAGCGAATCGATGCGATCTGCAGCAGCTCGTTCAAACCCTAATATTTCAGGAGTAGCCGGTAGCGCCCAAATGCAATTATGGGAGGGAAGCACATTGAGCTTAAAATAAATGATTACGGGCTCGGGCGAATTTCCACTCGTTTCACTGATAGGAGCTGAAGTTGGTCTGGACTGAGCTCAGCTGATGTTTGGGG
Organism: Alfaro cultratus; assembly: GCA_903066825.1. Taxonomy (NCBI): domain Eukaryota; kingdom Metazoa; phylum Chordata; class Actinopteri; order Cyprinodontiformes; family Poeciliidae; genus Alfaro; species Alfaro cultratus. The sequence continues at coordinate 13,074 of CAEFZX010030333.1, read as the reverse complement.
GAGGGGAGGCGGCGCGATGATCTTATTAAGTTATGTTTGTAGCTACATCAGCAACTGGCTGGCCGTCATCGGCCGCTCTGATGTCGCTGAATCTAAGCTTGAAAAAAAAAGAAGAGAATTACCATCGTCGTTTGTGCCTGACTAAAAGTATGCCAGTGGTAAAAAAAATATAATAATAATGAAGTACACATAACTTGAAACTGCTTTATATAATCTGGATATGGGTGGGTAATTTCAAATTTACAAGAACATTCCTACATTTTAGGATGTATTAAAAAAATATAACCAATGTTGAATCTATGATGTATAGTTTTAATCTGAGGTTAAATAATTTTAAAGGGGCAGTATTATGTGTTTTCCAGTCACATACTGGCATTTTATAGCACAATCAAATAACTATGTTACTTTCAGTTGTTATAAAAATTCAGTATATGTCAAATATGACTAAAAAGAAATTTGACTTTGCAATTTAATGCCTTGAAATTGGGACTCTGCCCCTTTAAAAACTCCTGGTCATTCTGAAACTCTGTCTTCAGGAAGTCATCACAACATCTCTCCGCTATTAACCCCTTAATGTTTCTACTAGTGTTGCTCTGGGAAGTAGCTCATATAATGAGCTCAGGTGATGCGCAGTACCACTAGGTGTTTGCTAATGGCTGCTGGCTAGTCTGAAGGAGCTGAGCAGCAGTTCTCGGTCCCCCCAAGCATCTTCCATATCTGAATGGTTGCCAAGGGAGACTAAAGGATTTCTCAAACATGCATGAAAGAATCAAAGCAACAAACCAGGTCTATTTTGAATGAGTTGAACACTACAACATGATGTAAAGCTGCAAAAGTCGATTTTATACTACCCTGCCCCTTTAAAATTCAGCTATGTGAATTCATTTATTATTAATATGACTGTATGAATAAAGGTCACCTGAAAATATTACAGTATTAATCCGATAATCGTGTGTCTTAATATCACACAGCGCTATCTCGACACTCTGTTTGCACTCATGAAAACTAACTCACTTCGGCATGCCATATGCTTGGATTGTACTGTTACATTCTGGTAAAGTCTACACTTCAGACTTAGCAGCTTTGTGCTTGACCAAAATGAATCAATTAATATAAGCTGCATGTTTCTATACATCTGAATATATTTGTAACTATGCAACAAATGGTTTAGGGAAACTAAGGCAGGATTAACTTAGTGAAGTCTTAATGTAGCCTGAGTCAAGATCAATTTTCATAGCAGCTTATCTTAGGTTTGACTAAACTCCTTCCCACTTTATAAATCGAGGTGTGTATTTTTTTTACAAGCATTGTAAACATCCAATTTACTGTAAATACAACCAGTGAAGACAGCAGCAGGACACAGCAAAAACCAACAACAATATTTATTTGCCCGAGGCTGGATAAAAAAGGTAAATTAGGCGATTTTATTTTGCATCATAATTAAATGTAAATCTAAAATGATGTAAGGATTTGAGTTTTTCTGTGTGTTTATTTAGGATTCTGTGTCATTTGATTACTGTTTACCGGTTGCTACCAGAGACCAGCTCATAGCTTTCGCTCCTCTGTGCTGCCTGGATTTTTGTCCTTTTTTTCATCATTAAACCATCATCACCACTCATCTACCTGGCTCCTCCTCTTCATCCTCACCATCTTCACCCCCACCTCATGATAAATTATTCCCTGGTAAAGGCTCACAAACTAATGTAAAAGATGTGCATCTGTTCTGTGTCTCCCCATCGACTTACAATACAATAAATCCATTTCTACGTTGTCAAGTCATCTTTACTTCATAAAAAAAGCAATTTGGTGCTTTTAGCTTTTCGCAGTCTAAAATCCATATCAGCACAGAAGATTCATCCTGAAATATCGGTGCTGTGTTGCAGGATTGTTTCCTCCTGATTTTGAAAACGTCACAAAGATGTGCATTTTGAATATCCAATCTTTAGTTTAGCGTGGTTCAAAGAAAAACACGGACTCAGTCCTCCACTCAATGAATTTTTTTTAACAGTTTGTTTGAGAGAGCAACTTTAAGTGGACGGCAGGCAAAATGAAGCCAATCCAGTGATGGGTTTAAAACATGTACAATTTGAGAAAAACACTGTGGTTTGAAGCAAGGAAACGGGTTTTAGAAACAGTGTTCAGGCCTCGGGGATCAGAACATAGAAACTTCTCGAATATCCATCTTTTCTTGGTGAACGTGTTGTTTACCAATATACACGTTCACCAGTTGCTACCGGAGACTAGCAATTGGTGTTTCCTTTTGGATTAGAGCTATTGTTAAACCCCCCCACCCCCCTTTTTTCTACCCAGGGGTATTAAAAGAGACTGAAGATAAAAACGAAATGAACTGCACAGTATCTACTCTCAAAGGTAAAGGCTTCAGGGGAAAAAAAAAAAATCATGTTACACATAATAAACAGCTGAAAGCTCCGTACCGAATGCAAATCTTGTAAGTTGCAGAAAAAATGTGATTTTTAAACGGTTCGGAGTTCTCAAAATATTTACAAGCGTTCAGGATTTATAGCAACCCTTTCAATCTTAGACACATTTTTTATGTCAAACACAATTGTGAATGTGCCTTATTGGATTGGACAAACAAATACAAAGTAGAAGGAAAACAGTGCACAGTTTTCAACATTTTCTTAACAAATAAATATCTAACAGAGTTTTATCCACCAATTAAAATGGAGTATGACACACTGCAGACCAATCAAGCAAAGGGCTTGAGAGGGTAGGAAAGAAGAGTGCTATTAAAAGCAGCCAAGCAGACATACACGGGTGAGCAGTCTGGGGCAAGAAACCATTTGGTAGTGCGCCAACGGGGCTAAAACAGCAAAAGAAAAAGTCTTTGTAGAACAAACGGAAAGTCATGTTTGACAAAAGCAAACTGAATGTAGGAAGCCCTCTGTCGGATGAAACAACCAGTTCTGCCTGCATGTGAAACAGAAAACTAATACTGCACATCATTCTGCAACACCTGGCCATTACGGTGAAACATCGTGCTGTGGGAATGCGTTTCTTCAGCAGGGACAAGAACCTTTTCGAGGTTTGATGGAGATGTAGACGGAGAAATTCTAGAAGAAAATGTGTCAGATGCTGGAAAGGCCTTCACAATACAATTACGCAACAGTTTTGCTGGTCAAGCACATGCAATGCATCGACCGTTGAGCTTCAAGGGGTATGAAAGCAGGTAAAAAAAAAAAAAGACGGTATACTTAGTAGCTGGCAAGTTGAAAAGGACCAACTGAAAAGAAATTACCAATGACCTTTGAACAGTTAAGATTAAACATATAGACTCTACCACAACTTATATCAGTTCATCTTTCATATTTAGGCTAAAGTCAGTACCGCATGCCTGCCTAAGGTTCTTCAGTGTTCTTGTACACATTTTGCTTTGTGTACTAGAACATGTTCAGTTTAAAGTCAACAAAATGTATAAAAAAACTACATGGCTTCACTCTTCAATCCTAATCCGATCTGAGGATGAAGAAATAAGGGCGCCTATACGATATTATAAAATTTTGTAATGTCAATAAAATTGGTAAATGTCGCAATGACCATATCAGGTGGAACACATTCCTGTTTCCCTTTTTATTCTAACCTGTGCGTCCTACTCGATGCACCTTAAGTATTTTTGGTAATGTCATGTGTGTCCAGTTAGAGCATCTGGTGTGGTGAGACTCTGTCCAACTAGCTAAATACTGCAAAAGAATGAAAAGTACAACTTAAAATAAACCAGCCAACTGTTATTGTACTCCAAATAGTCTTTTCCAATATAGATATTACACACACTGATATTGCACTGGATATATATTGTGCAGCTCTATAAAAAACAGAAATATCTCAGTAGTGTTTTGTTAGAAAAGAAATACTGCAACCAGGTTAGTGGTATTATGAAAATCTTAAAATAAGCTATTTTCTTGCTTACACTTTATATCAGTGTGTTGAGTAGTATGACTCAATCATGGACACGAACAGGCTGCATATGTCCATGCCTGCCAACACTTCACACCATCCTCCACAGAGAGATGCCCAGGAAATGTGATCTAAACGTAAAATGATCTTTGTGGCAATGCGACACTTGGCGAGACGACCAAACCAAAGTCTGCTCCACTGTTTTCAGTCCATCCGAGGTTTTTTTCTCCATCTGTGATCGGTCTCTTCCAATTGCGACCAGCGATGATGGCAGAACAGACCGAGCCAGGACGAGAAAGGCAGAGGTCTGGGTTTGTGGTGCTGGGCCCGTTGCGCCCAGCACCACAAGGTAATGGATTCATAATAGGCTTTTAACAGCCGCCCAGCAGAAGGAGGCGTTTGCCCCTCGCTGATAGAGAACAGCAAACAGGAAGTGCGCCGTGAAGACGTCCAAAAATGCTGGATTTGATGATATGAGTTACGATTCCTTCTGATGACAAGCCAGCACAAAGACACTCCGATAACAGCAGCTCGAACTCGAGCATCTCCTCGAACAGGGAGCTGTTACCGCCAGACTGGTGGTAACAGCTCCCTGTGAGTCGACATAATGAAACAAAACTATTAACGGATCCTAATAAACGAGATGCAAGAACAAACAAAAGAATCACAACGAGGCTAACGTTGTGACTCAAGGAATTTGACTTCGGTTTCACTTCGCTCTCAGCATTGACTGGTGCTGGTTCTGTCAAACATTTAGCATAAACGCCGATTGAGGTCAGTCAAGAGTGCTTCCAACCAGTCAACTATTTATACATGACACCAATTCTGTAATACTAACAAAAAAAAATTTATTTTTGAATGGACGGAACAAAAAATGACTGAAGACTACAGCTAGTAAAGCTAACTGAGCTAATCGTACTAATCAGTGAGGAAACATGGTAGGAGAGTTTAAAACGCATTCTAAATCATATTGTCATTTTAAATGCATAAACCCTGCTTACCAGAGTGATCTCTCACACTGTGTGACATCACCTCTGCTCCTGATATACTGATTACCACTCAAAGAGGTACAAAAAAAATCTACCAGAGACATTTGATTTATGCATCAAATGTCTCTGGAGCTTCAATCGGGTGGCTTTTGTTTGACAACTTTAAAGATACCAACTACTAAAACTCCATCCTACTTCGTTCAGGATTTTATCCTGAGCTGCTAGAAGCACAGCTGTGGAAAACCCCCCAAAAAAACAAAGACCAAACAAGAAACCTGGATAAAATAAATCGGAACGTTTTGATTACGTTCACGCCAATGTAACCAGGAGCCACGTTATTTCATGCCTTCACCTGGACGACGCTTTATACGCCTAACGGCTCCGTTATGAACGATCACCCGCGTCTGTTTGAGTCTGTTCCTTGCTGATCAAACCCCACCGTTCACCACAGAGGGGCACACGGGGGCATTAATTACTGCAGGAGGACGGGACAGAGCGGATCAATCAGACAGAATCACTGAATTGTAGAACATCTCTGCTAGTAATGACTGAGCACAACAAGACAGCGTGGTGACGACTCATTACTTTGTCATGTTCGCTTATTCTGACGCCGCTGTGATTTAGCGTGCAAAGCTCACACACATAAACACAATCCAATTAGCCAGATTAATTGCCGCTGCATATTGGTTACTAATCTAAAAAGGCTCTATTGGGAGCGCAATTAATGACTTTAACAGTGTAAATAATCTTATTGTATTTGTAATTGCTTAACCTATAGAAGATTTAGGGCCCTAAATCTCAATAGTCGAGAGAAAAATTAGTGTAAAGCCTCTAATTCTGCTGCGTTGGAACATAACCGTGCTGCTCGTGATTTGCTGTCATGACCATTTTCCTCGAGCGAGGTCAGTGGAGTCACCGGGAAGTTCACAAGCTGACAGCTGTGCTTTAGTTTTAAGTGTTTCTCACACACCATCAGGCGCTCTGCTGCTGATGTCTCTCCTTCTTGGCGCTGTGTAATCATCGCAGTGGCTATCCAAAACCCCTCTGCCAACAGGTCAACGGTTAATCAAGTGCGTTTGACGAACACTTGACTTTTTATCAGAGCGGAAAGTCGTGACAATATTCATCTGAGGCAGATGGTGGATGTGAGAATGATCCTCTAATTCCCAGGCTCTTGACCTTTGCAGGTAAATCATCTCTTCAAGGCTTCCCTTCTTCTTTCAGGTGAACTTGGTTAGATAATACAATCACAACGTAACGTCGCGATTTCATAAGTTCTGTTCGGTTCCCGACTCGTGCATGTGAACTAAAAAGAAATAAAATCAAATAAAAAAATAAAAGGGGGGAAAAAAGTCATTTCCTTCACCCTTGGTGGTGTTTGAAAACAGTCTTGACTCAGAGTCTATCATCAGAGTTAACAAGCTCCAACAGGAAGCCTCAGAGGAACTGATGTTATCATTAGGAGAAAGGTAAAAAAGTGCCAGGTAATTTTTTAAATTTTATTTTCTGTATGAATAACATAATAAGATTTAGCTAAAAAACAAAAACAAAAGTACAGATAAAAAGATTTCAACAAATTTGTGCTAGTAATTTTTACCCAATTTTATAAATTTATGCAAAACATAAAACTATTTTGCTTCTAAAATGCATCAACTAGGAGTCAAACTGCAGACGTCTTCCTTCTGCCTCATCAGACTCTGCCCTCATCTGCTGAGCTGCAGTATTACAAAGGCCCTTTTTAACCTCTGTCCACTGCCACACATCATCTTTCTGTGACTCGAGCAGGAAACCTGTTTAAACTGGCTACAGTCTGCTCACCAGACACCCAGACGATTTATTTTATTTTATTTTATTTTTTCTCATCTCAGGAAAGACCAAGCTTGCAAAACTGAAATAAAGTAGCTCTTCACTCCTTGTGGACTAATGTCATAGTGTCGGATTAGCAGTCTGAGTCAGTGTGGGGAAACAGAAACCAAAAAAAAAAAAAAACAGATGGTGAGTGAAGGTACTGCTAAAACATGCTGTGTCAAGGTGAATTTACAGCTAGATTTTCAGCTGTCTCTATCTTAGCAACAGGCTTCTGTCCTTTCAACGGCATCTTTTCTAGAAATGCACATAGTAATCAGCTGCCAAATGATTTTTTAAAGCCTGATTGGCCCTGACAGTTTACCCCATTCAAATAGGGCTTCATATCAGGAAATGATGTCATTCTAATGACATTAGTGACAACTCCGATAATGATTGGAGCACCAACCCAGTTTCTGTCGTCCCTCTAAGACATTAAACAACATCCCAGTAACTCATCTTTAGCTCCACCACCAAAACCAGTACAAAAAAAGTGAAACAAAAAAGCATCATATGCTTGCATTAAGGCCAGTCAAGAGTACATCCAACCAATCAACTATTTATACATAACACTTGACATATGGTGATGTAACGTGTTTAAGAATAAATTCAGAGGAAGCAAAAATAAGTAAAACGCTGTCAAAAAGAAAAACTATTTTCCAGGAAAATATACTAAACACATGGTGGTTCATGAAGAGTGAGAGAGTGAAAGAGTTAAATGATAAATGTTAATAGCAACAGTTCACTTCAATGTAATATTATATGAATGTAAACTTGATGAAAGTAAATAAATCCTTGTAAGCTAACAAACGTCCAAACTGGCAAGCTAATTAGATGTACATCAGTATTTTTAGCCAACATTAGCCATTTAAAATCATTGGAGACTGTTGTGTAGTTTGGTGCTTTTCCATCCACTTCTCCTAGGAGTTACATGCTTTTCCCAACATGCTCACAGGAGAATGACATCACTGTACAACAGGTAAGGGAACTTATACTAAAACAAATATTTCACAGATTCTAACAAGTTCTAACAAGCCCTTTAAAAGGAAGGCTTGAATATATGACAGCACCGTTTATTTTATTTTACTCCCCCCCCCCCTTTTGTCTGTTAAAGAACATGCTGCATTTGGAAATGTTGACAAAAGTTAAGAACCGATATTCTCAAGGATACAGACTCGATACAGTCCATGACTCGAGTTAAGCCAGCCATGGCAACTGTGCTGATTGCTTGTATAAGATGGGAATTTAAAATGTCAACTCGTTTTAAATAGAATTTCCTTATCGACAACAGCTGCTCTTTCACACATGCAAATGAACCTTCCTCTGCTCCTAGTGCAACTAATTACTGACTGCTCCTGGCAGGAAGCCATGATTACCGTTTCCTTATCTTACATTGTAACTGTTCGATCGAAATCGCCATAAGCCAAACTGATAAAAGCATGTCAAAGCTATCCTTCTAAAAACACATTTAAAATCAACCACAAAACTCCAATTTATGCCATTGAGGCAGATTATTTATGTATGTTTTTTATCTGCATGTAAATTCCTACCGATGACATGTTTTTAACATCCTTACCAAAAACTTCATCCGGTGATTCGGGCTCGGCTGCTTCCTTTGGTGTTGCTGCTGCTGCTGCTGTCGCTTTGGGTTCAGGTGATGAAGCCTTTAATAGGAACACAAAGACAGATTGGAGAGGTGAGGTGAGCTGAGATGCCATGGCAACAGAGCAAAGACGGAGACCAACAGACAGGGAGAGAGGAGAAGAGAAATCAGAGATACGTACAGTACAGCCACACCGATCTGGGCTTTTTAAACCTCATTAGCTCGCAATTATGCCAGCATCCTTTCCTTTTACACTCAGGAGGCAGCGCATTATTCCTAATCAATCTTGAGATCAGCTGATTTTGATTGCAGCAACAGTTTATGACGTTTTTGCTCGGGATGGTGGGAGATTTCTGCTGCCTGGCCTTTTCTTTATGAATGCCGTTTCATTTTTGTACAGTTTCAAAGTCTTAAACGCAACAAAATGGCTTCGATTTGATACCTGCATAAACAATATATACTATGACAAACATAGTGAAGCAATTACAGGCTAACTTCCTGTACAATGCTAACATAGGTTTAGATTTAGGATTGAAATGGCATGAAGCTGATATTCATGCTTGCTGTAAACTCATCAACAAGTAAAAAAATAAAAATAAAGCAGAATATTGAATGTTTTCACCAAAACGTAACAAATACAGCCCCCACAGAAGATTTTAAAAGCTTTTAAGAGAATCGCCAATATAGGAAAGTAGGTATTTTCCTATAGTTGTGTTCTGCTTTATGACGATATAAAGGTTCTCCTTTGCTTTGATCAGTTAAAAAAAAGAAGAAAAAAAGAAAAAAACATGTAAAATGAAATGTAAAAATAAATAGAAATAGCTTTTGTTGTATTCCTAGGAAGCATGAGGGATAATCACTTTTTCGTAATCACCTTTTTTTTTCATACCACCTTATAATTTAATAAATACCTATTACTTAAAGGGTGGATTTTTATGCATTTCTGATTGCCAGCTGCTGATGCAGCGATACTTATTATACTGTATTGAAATCATAAAGCAAATCTTTATGAAATACAGCCATCATGTCAAGTTAATAGGTTTCTATGACAATGCCTTGCTACTCAGAAGTATGGAAAGGATGTGAGGACTTTAATCACATTTTGCAGAATATTTCAAACATCAATAAAGATTATTTAATTATTAATTACTTATAATCAGAATGTTGGAACTGTAGACTACTAGTGCATGACTGGCAATTGGCAGAAAGAGGCAGAGGAGATTCAAACTTTCTAAACAACAGTGGAAAACCAGATTTATATTTATTTTTTTCTTTCTAGGATCTCATTAAAGCCACTTTAACCCACAGCAACTGAACGACAGGAAGGTTAGCAGTTTAAAACCTCGGTATACGTATGTAGGTGTTATTGGTAACACTGGGAAGAACAGTACAATGTAAAAAAGAACAATCAAAATCATGCTGTAAGACTTGAGGACTGGCAGATTTTACTAATGGCAGTTTTTCATTGTTACAGCAGCATGAATAATTCACATAATGATCAGTCCTAACCCTCCCACTCATCACAACAATAAGCACCATAACTCCCCTTAACCGCATTGAAAGGCAGATCCTGTGACTAAGCAGTATTAAGAGTGATCATCTAGTTTCATATCGCGGCTCGTAGTTGAACAGTGAATCCCATAAATCTCTTAATCCTCGCATAAAATTTAATTTGTTTGCTCCGGATCACAACATCATCTGTTGGAAATTACAACCAAAGATAAAGCCGACGCACTTCGACGCTTCGGCCGTTCCTCTCTATCCACTGTCACAACCGACTCCTGCAGGGAACGAGGAGGTGGTGGTGGTGGGAATAGTGCCAAAAGGAACAAAAATAAAACCTGAAAAAAAAAAGAAAAGAAACTAAGCTTCACACACATTGTGTCACACTGCGTTGTGACAGCAAACAGGAAGCATGTGTTCTCTGCTTCAGGAAAAGCCTGACACGTCTGTCTCAACTTTAAATTGGCTTTAAATAACCATAATCATAATAATTAACCAGCAGGCAAAGCGACTCATAACACCCACCTGAGCTGGAGCTGAAAGAATGAGTGAAAACATTAAGTAAATAATTAGCCACTGGAACAAAACCACTCCATGTCCTGAAAAGACAACCAGATGGTTTGCCCTTCAAGCAAAGAAAGTTCCCCCATTTCAGTCATTCAAATCTCTTAAGTTTTGTAAATGTTTATTTTTTATTTTTTATTTTTCTGAACCCCTCGCCCCCTGCAGAGATGCATAAGACAAAAGAGGACCGACGTCATCGTTTAGTGCTCCGGTTTCAACTCCTGAGTGGGCTCAGCCAAAAACTGAGAATGGGCGCGTGCGGGCGCCGGCACCGAACAGGTGCGCAGCGAAGCGCGGCGGTGACGCAGTCTCATCGTTTGAGGGGAGACGGAGGTCTGATGAGCGAGTGGTTACTAATGCAGATCACATAAAGGTGGATTAAGTGCCATGCCTTTTAAACTTTCCCTTCCGATTTCCATCCAAGCTGAGCGCGAACGTTTAGAAGAATTCAGATTTAATTAGTGGCTCATACTAATAAATATCAAAGGAATTCCACTTGAAAGACGTCTATAAGAGAGAACCACAAAATCTCAGATATGGATGCCTTGACTCATACTTATCTTCAAAAAAAGAAGAAGAAGAAAAAAAAAAGATAAGTTTCTCTGCCTAACTTAGTGGATGCCAAAGGGAGCCTGATTAAGTTTCTCCCGCTGACAGTCAGTAATTTAGCCGAGACAGACTGTTGCTACTTTTTCACTTTAATTCAGTCAGCACAAACACACGCGAGACTTGTCCAGAGGCATTTATCTGTATTAGACTCAGACAAAGAGATAAACAATAAAAATCTACCCACCAAAAGCCAAGCCTCTTATCTCCAACACATGAGGATTTATTTTTATCTCTTCTTCAAATGTGGAGCAATATGTTTTCCCTTCTGTTCACAGAGCCGACAATCAAAGCATGAAGTCAAAGAGACGGATTTTTTTTTGGAAGGCATACAAACATAAATATGACACTGATGTGTCACGTGGTTTAATGCTCAACATGATTCTATAGCATAAACATGAGATCTTGTGAAATCAGTTACACAAGATCTCATTGCTTCAAATGTCACAGAATTGGCCATACAATAACTAAATATCTATTTATTTCTCAGATCAGTGAATGCAATAAGCCTAACCGATGATGTCATGTTGGCAAAAAATGCTCCTCAGTGTGGAAGTCGTCACTATGGGAAGACTGAGCCATTTCCAGTGTTGGTGAGAAAGATATTGCATTTTCCTTGGAGTCATATGAGTGGTTCCTGCAGGCTGTTACCTTTATGAATAGAGAGGGAGAGAGTTTGGGTTTTCACCGAACACGGAGAAGCAACATTCAGTTTTTATTCTCCTCTTATCTGGAACAAACTTCCAGAAAATGCCAAAACAGCCAAAACACTGAGTTCCCATAAAGGTTAAAACCCACCTGTTTAGAGTTGTTTTTGATTAGTAATAGCTGGAACACTGATCAATATATTTGATGCATATTTCATGGTGATTATTCTTAATGGTGACATTTGGCAAAATGTAATGTCTACTGCTGTTTCATAATTGGTTCATTGGTTACATTATGCTTCTATGGTGTGAATATTTATAGGCATTTTTCTTAGACTAACAGAGTGGAAAGAAAATGAAATTTGAAGGACTGAAATATCCCCCAAATCTACTTGAAACTCTACGTACAAAGCAAACACTGCTGAAGCACAATTCATTATTGGTTTTCCTTGGCACTGATTGGCTGTGCCCCCAAAAACCAAAGATTAGGAACTCTAGCTGTTAGCGTCTTGCTGTGCTGTGCATATTAATGCATATTAAGACATATTGAGGGTTTTAGCCATTAAAATAGGCATTTACAAGCATTTTTTAGAAGGTATTCATGAATTACGGCTCTTTGGGGTTAGCCGTGTTCGATGACCGGCAAGGCAACGGGAGGTGAACTGCAACTCTGTCCAATTTGGTCTATATTACCAAATTAGTAATCTAGACAGAGATAACTGTATAAACTTTGGACCTATTTTAAGAACATTTAATTTTTTTATGACAGTTAAATTTATGCATAAAGGATAAATTAAAAGTTTGTCATTTCTGGTTCTTAAACAGAAGTGTTTCCCAAACGTAGTAATCTGAAACCGGCAACAAAAATCTCCAACCGGTGCAGCTCTGCTTCATATTATGTTCATCCCAGGTGTGTGTATACAGTATGCTCAGTTAATTCAATCTTTATTTCCATACCAATAAAATGAATGCATGGAGAGTGCAAAGAAAATCCAAATCCAGACTTATCGGAATCAAATCTTCTGTCAGGAAGCGGTGGAGTGGTGGTGGTGAGGCAGAGGCAGGAGACCCAGGTATGGCAAAATAATGATTTAATGATGAAAAAACCGGTAAATAGTCCAAAACCCCGGCAGCACTGCTGAGCTAAAAACAGATGGCTCAACACAGGTAGCGACAAGGCAGACGAATGGACTGGAACGCTGACATCAAAAGAACTCAGACGATCGACGACACAAACAAGGACCCGACGAGGAATACAGGACACAGGTGGAACTAAATACACAGGGAGATAATCACGGGACGAGACACACCTGGGAAACAATCAAGGGGAGGACAGGACAACACGGAGAGCACAGAGACACAGAACTAGAAATAAATACACAGAAAACACGGAACCTGACAT